>JAVKPJ010000103.1:0-50000 GCA_033032175.1 Saturnia japonica
TTGATCTTCATGAAAATAAGGACCAATTATGCCTTTAGCAGACATAGCGGCCCAAACAACGACCTTTGGGCTATGCAGGGGTCGTTCATGCTTTCGTCTCGGATTCTCCACTGCCCAGTACCGACAATTCTGCTTATTAACATGACCATTCAGGTGAAAATTTGCTTCGTCACTGAACAGTATGTTGTTAAAGTTGTTAAATCGCTGCAGCATTTCGTTCGCAAAAAAAATTCAGTCGATTAGCATAGTCCGTATCCTTCAATTCTTGAACCAATTGAATTTTATAGGCTTTTAGATGTAAGTCTTTCTTTAAAATCGAATGTAAAGACGATTTTTTGATGTTCAATGCTTGGCTTCACTTTCGGATGGATAAAGACGGATTTTGACGAACCGACGCCTCAACTTCTTCAATTGATTCTTTATCACGATCTGAACGAGGACGACCAGAGTTTTGAATTTTAACTGTCGCACCTGTATTCTCGAACATCCTGATCCATTTCCTAATGCTATCGTCACTTGGCGTGTGGCGTGTACGATATTCCGCACGATAGAGACGTTGAGCAGTCACTATTGAATCACCATTACGATAATACGCTCGTACGCAAAATTCGCGATGCGTCCCCGAGTACTGTTCCATCGTGACTAAAACTCCACAAAATGGCGGACGCCACGAACCCCTCCCCGCACCCTTTAGACGCCCCGTTTCGAATATGGCGCGAAAACAAATACCCGATACCCTTTCTGGACACCTTGTATAATGCATATTTCTTTCAGCTGAGACGTCCGTGCATTACATGTAATGCACCAGCCTATACTTTTGAAATGGGGTTTTATAGACTGGGCGTAGGAGCTACATCTTTAATATTTTGCAGACGTATGAGCAGTGAATTGGGAATAATAAAACACCAATGTCCCATGAATTTTTTTTTATTATCTGGTAACATGAACTGGCTTACTAAATAACATTATTATTTTTATAAAATATAATTGCAACTAGTGAGATTCGTTATAACATTTTAAACAAAATGGTTTTTTGCATAAAATGCACTCGGTTGTTACTTGTGGAGTCTTCTTCCTTGCTTCAGTGGCTGTGAATCCTGATTCTTTTAGCTTCTTATAGCAACTGGCACAACGTTTTTGCCAAATTTTCCCATTACCTTTCTTGGGTATTTTCGTAAACTTGTGACGGGTATTACGTAAAGAACTCGCAGAACTAGAACTTGAAGGGTTCTCATTTTCTATCATCAGTATTTTTTTTACAATGACTTGATGGCCATCTAGAACCTTCAATTTTGACTGTAGGTGTAACTCATTATAAGTAAGTATGGCATTCACTACACTTATGGAAACAAGGTCCGCAGCAACCTTCTTATACCAAACAGAGGTTTTCCTCGCCGGTGAATTGTAGCTTGCTAACTGATCTGCCAAGTCTATGCCATTCTTCCCTTCATTGTACGTCAACACCATTGCAGGCTTTAAAACTCTTCGAAAACCTCCTGACATTCGCATTTCATGGTTGTGACACGTCGACAACATGAGCACATCCCTTTTATCATGCCATTTTAGGATGGTTGCAAAATTATTCTGCTGCTGTACAGATATATGTCCCCTTTCCAAGCGTTGCTGAACCACTTCTCGGGGCAGTTCTAGTCGGTTTTTGCGTACTGTTCCACATAAATCATTAGCTTGTCCTTTCAGGTATCTTGCTAAGGGTATACTAGTGTAGTTGTTGTCCGTTATCATAATTCTTCCTTCTCTCAGCAATTCTTGGCACAAATTAACGACAACTGATCCCGGCTTATCTAATCCAGCTATTTGGTTGTCTTGACCAGAATAAACGCGGTAGCTCCAAGTATAACCACTGTCACTACATAGTTTATAGATTTTTATACCATACTTATGAGATTTTTGTGGATTGTAGGTACGAAAAGAGAGTCTTCCCCTAAAACCAACCATTGACTCGTCGACTACTATACACTCTCCGGGGGTAAATATTTTTCGCCAGTTTTTTGTTAGTTTGTCGATGAGTGGCTGTATTTTATATAAACGATCACCTTCAGTACGTGGTGCTTCGTTATCAACAAAGTGCCAGCACTTCAGTATTAGCGCGAATTTATTATAGGACATATTTATCTCGTGAAGGAGAGGGTAGTAGAAAAGTTTGTCCTTCTTCCAGTAATTTTCAAGCATTGGGAAACTGATGAGTCCTGTCAGTAAATAAACACCTAAAAACTTTCTCATTTCATGTCCTGTTATTGGTTTCCATCTCCTTATGCTACTGTTGGGGCTCAAATCATTCGTCCTGGTTTGTGCAGCGTATCTATTGGTTTCGACTACCATAAATTCAATAATGTCGTCATCGAAAATGTAGCTGAAAATCGTCCATAAATGTGAATGCTCAGAAAATAAGCGTTCGTGGCGTTTACCTTCATTATAACCAGTAAAAACTTGCCGTGGCAAATTCCGTATTTCACTTTGCCATTCGGTACCAAACTGGGGGATAGGTGGAGCAGGAGACACAGGCAAATCATCAGCAGCAGGCATACCAGAAATACTATCATTTACTTCCTCCGGCTGAGAAAATGGCCTAGCAGCAATGGATTCAAGCTCGACATAATCAGAAGTACTCTCAATAAATTGTTGAATACTAATCATATCCTCCTCCACCGAAAGCAAAGATGCATCATTTACATATATACCTGATTGCAAATCGTCTTCATCTTGTGAGACTTCTTCTATGTCCAAATCTTCTAATTGGTGTGCGAATTCGTCTTCGCCATCACTATCTTCTAAAATACGTCGCATTTGTTCGTCAGTTAAAGGTTTTAGAGGCATTTTCACTCCACAATAACAACCAACGAAAAAATGTTAGGTTACCAGCTTCTTACCGGCAAAAATGACATCTATGACTTGACAATGACAATATAGAAATCACAATATCCATCGATAAAATATCCATAGAAACAAAAACATTTTTTTGAACAAAAATGTGTTTATTTTGTCTATGGATTTAAGAAAATTTATGTGTAACGTCCGTGCATTATTTGTAATCCACTATGATCTTGCTACTACGTCTGTGCATTATAAGTAATGCACGGCATTCTAGCTGCCACGTCCGTGCATTAAAACTAATGCACGCTGAAATACAGTATTTTTGTGAAGTTTATTTGAAACTCACTTAAATGTTCTTCATTAGTACATAAAATTAAACAGTTTGGGCGAAAAAAAAAAAAAAATGGACGTCACGGCTACTTAACTAAAAAACTCTGGACAGGCAACGTGTTAAGCAGAGTTTTAAAAGTTTCTACCTGTTTCTCTTCCTCGTTCGGTGTCTGAATAGCAACTAGATCTTTAGTATTGATATCATTATTTATATTGGAAAATTCCTTTTTTATATTGGACTTCGTAGTATCAGTATTGGAAGTTATTATTGGTAGTTCAAATGGTTGTCGATCTATTTCAGAAAAGTGGAGATATCTTTGTAGAATTTGTAAATATAGAATACATTTTTTTCTATCATCCATATTGTTATTTAAAATGTTTTGCATTTCAGTATCTAATCTCGAAGTAGTATTGTCGACTTTCTGACTATTATATTGATTCAATTTGTCTATTAAACCTGGTTCAATAAGTAACCTTTTTTTTTGCATGCTCCATTTTAAACAAGATACTTAATTAAACCACTTAAAATAGAACCTAATATTATTGGTAGGAACGCACCACCTTTTTGAACTACTATTTTCTTTCTTATTTTATTTGTACTCTTACGTACTAACTTACGAAGTATAGTTTTGAATTTGTTTAACCCTTAAATGGACGATTTTTGTTTCACGTTTAAAAAAAATATATTTGTGTAATAGACATGTATTACTGTCTAGGAAAAATGAGTAAAAAAATCTAGACATGAATTTACTATACTTTTTTTTTGCAATAATGTGAGTGTTGTTTATAAACTACATTGCGCATTCATTGAGATTTTGCAAGTATGGGTAAAATAAGAGTGGATATTGTTTTTGAAATGTATTTATTTATTCTTTATTATAATATTTATAAAAACAATTGCTTTTTTTCGTATCACATAAAGATACACGACATTTTTGGCACATTTTGAATGTAAAGCCTGAACATTTTGGGAATTTGCACCTCTGCTGCATATCCAGCCAAACTGCCCAATGACATGTCTGATCCAATCTGACGTCTTTCAAAGGAATTGCTTGAGCTGGTCCTCGGAACTTCTTCATTACAAGTTCTCTTTGTATTGTGCTCCCACTAGGTCGACCACGTTTAGCGCCATTTGCAGGTAGACCCAATTTGCAGAGGGTTTCAGCAAGTTCTAGTCTGAATGTACCCAAATTGAGAAGTTGATCATTTCCTTTTATATTATTTACCTTCTTGAACATAACCCATGAATTTATAACTGCGAGGTCCAGGAAATGATAAAATAAGCGCATGGTACACTTGCGGCTCTTCATTGTGATGCGATAACGACCTATAAATGAATCTAATAAGTTCACGCCTCCCATGTGGGCATTGTACTCCTTGATGACTTTGGGGCATGGAATAGCAACTCTCTCTTTCTTCGATTTATCAAAGCGTGTGACTGTGATTGCTGTATGTGTGAGGTGAAAATCAGAATGCCTAGGAATTTATTTAGGATATTTTCATTTATAATTTCAGGATTGGAGATTTGTTTCTGGGCTGCGTATAAGTTACTTTGTTCTACAATTTGCTTTTTTAGATCTGATGTAAAAAAAAATGAAATATAATCATACGGCATGTTACAAGACATCAATGCTTCCGTTATCTGAGTTTCTCCCCTAAAAATAAGGCTGTCTTCAGCAGTAACAAGATTCCGTTTTCGCCAAACCAGAGGTCGTTTAGAAATCCCTTGTGATCTACTCTGGGGTGCTGCTTCTTCGGCTTCCAAAATAGGAGGGTCTGGCATATTTTCATCGTTGTCGATTACGAGAGGAGGATCAGCATCTACTTCATCAGACTGGGCATTCTCAACTTCATCACTATTTTCAAGGTCTCGAAGATCATCTCGAGCTGTTTGATAATAGTGACCTTCATCCTCTACTTCGGAGTCTGACCCGTCTAAGCCATCTTCTGAATCTTCAAGAGTTTCTAAATACTTTGTAATTTCGCTTTCTAGTAATCGCGGCATGCTGAAAAGCAAAATAAAAATCCTTCACCAAACATGCATTTATTTAGCAGGCAATGCGCATTGTAGTTTTCCTACAACATACCAGATTTCGCCCAATTCGACAGTAGCATCAAGTGATTTTCAATGTTTTACAACATGAACATGTAATTGAAGATATAATCAAGCAAATAAAAATATGTTATATACTTACATTATATTTTATCAAAGTCCGAACACAGCTACAAAACTTAGTTTCGCGCCACTAGAAAAGTTTTCTTCGAAGTGACATTTGACATTAACTTATTTTCAATGCATAAAAATATTGGATAGTGCCAACATTAAACAAAGTACAAAATTCGTTCAGAAATAAGAACTAGTTGTCAAAATTAACAAAAAATTAAAAGAAGGTCAATTTTATCTGTGATGTTTAGTATGTTGTTTAAAAACAACATTGTCCATTTAAGGGTTAAATGTTTCTTTTCTTTTTCGTCAAGTGGTACTTTACCTTGTAGAACGTTATGTATATATTCACAAATGCAATTTATTTCTTTTTCGTCACACGCTTTTAGTAAGACTCGTCGATATTTTGGTATAAGTGTATGTAGTGCGCTTAGTAAATCCTTATGCGTCTTGACACTTCGATGCATTATTTGTAAATGATGGGGACTTTTTTTTTTTGAACTGACTATACTGTTAGCCTTAGCCTTAGGGGCCCTATCCAAAAACAGAGCCGCTACGGCTTTTAAAGCTTCACCGGACTTAGAGGCGAGCGCTTAGGGCACTCAGCCGCGAAAGTTTTTGACGGCCCGCACGAGGCTGCCAGAGTGGCCGAACCTCGGCTCGGGCGGTAGTCGCGAATGCAAAAAAGTCGCGATCTATCTAATTCCCTACTTCTAAGAAAATTCGAGCTAACTAACATATACTCATATGCACGTTCCCCTCCTCCTGGGAGGAAGGAGGGAACTATGCGTATGTGTATTTAGTGATCGGAATAGTTTTTCTACGCTAAGTAGCGCATTAGTCTAACTAGCACAAAAAGTCTTACAGAACCTATGTACTTGTGAGGTGTGCACGTGTGTAATGTTGTGTGTGGGTAGCTAAGTGTTGCACATATAGTCTCACTTGTATCGCGCGGGCGGCTGCCTGACTCAAGGGCTTCACACCGAGGGACGGACTTAGGCTTGGGTTGCCGCTAGAGAGGGTGGGCGTGACGGGTGTGCGGGAGCGAAGTTGACCGCCCGTCCACTGCGGAGAGAGAACGGTGGTTATGCGAGCGTGGGCGGTGGCACGCTCTCTCGGCTTGAGCCTAGCCATTGAGAGGCCTGAGGTTGTTGGCTTCGCGGTCGAGACGCTGTAGCGTCTCTACGAGCCGGGGAAAAGCAAATACGGTTGCGACGAAACCGTACTGCTCAAGATGTGCCTTGTATGCGAGGACCTCGCGTATCTCGTGCTCACGAATGAGCGAGAGCATGAGGTCATCTTTTGTGACATGGGTGGAGGCGCGGGGCGCTGGAGCCCGGGGCGCGGGGATATCCATAGCCATGAGGGGCTGTGGTTTGGGGGCCCATGCGTTCTGAGTCGAACGCACGGGTTTGGGCTGCACCTGGGGTGCGGGGGGGCCTACGGTCGCCTGAGTGCGGCGGGTGGTTGGGAGGGACGGAAACACCTCTGGATTGAGCAGAGGTTGTGACCGGAACCCTGAGGCGGGGGGTGCCATCTGAGGGGCAGCCTGCCAAGGGCGGCGAGGGTGCGTGGTGCGCGGGGCCTTGGGGCATCCTGGTTGGGTGGTCCTCTAGGTACTTAACGCACCTCGGACGTAAATAACAGTTGCGAGCGGAGTGCCCGTACAACTGACAGTTGTAGCATTGGGAGGGCTTGTGGTTTTTGTATGGCGGCTCTACGGATACGCCGGAGAGCTCGCAAACCGGCTCGAGATTAAATATTTTTTTTGCGTTTTGGCGTCTTATCGAGTATTAAAACGAGCAGTTGAAGAGCTCGTTTTTCCTTATTGTACATCCGATGTACTTCTCAGATGGGGAATTTTTGCTCTTGGAGGGAGGCGAGGATCTCCTCGGGTGTGATTTCGACGGGGACTCGTCGAAGCACCACTTGTAGGACTCGCTGTTCTTCGATCGCGTATGTGTAGTAAAGGATATTCCTACTACGGATGAGGGTAGTGAGTTTACGATGGCTGTCAAGCGAGCTCATCGTGAGAGAGATTCCGGTCGTGATATTACGCGCCTTGGTGTATTCGATTTTGAGCGATTTGAGCTCAATTGTTAGTATTGTCCAGACTGCTTTGTCATGGATTATGATTGGTGGAGGTCTTTGCTTTTTACCGACGAACGGTTCGTCGGTATTTGTAGAGGGCGCGGGGGCGGCGGAGCCGTTTGCCGTTTTGGCAGTTTTTATCGCGTTTGTTTGCTCGACGGGGCTGTCACGGGACGCGCGTTTTCGAGATTTGACGACTGTGAAGTCCGTTGTCCGTGGCAGCTTCGGTCGGGATTATGACCGGTTCTCGGAAGTGGAGCGAAAACTCCATTTCCGAGGTAGGGGTTGCGCTGACCGGGGCGTCCATGTCTAATTCGACTGGGAGGGCCGAAAAAGAATTAGTCAGGGGTGTTGTTGCCGCGGGGGCAACGGGTTTTGCGGGGCGGCCATAGGGGCCGGGGGTAAATGATCGCTGTTGCGATTTCGCTCGGGACGTACGTGGGGTGCGACTCGCACTTGCGAGGCTAGAGGGGTGGGGGTGGGTAATTGGTCGCGGGTACCGAGGAGGGCCGCGCGAAACCGGGTGGCGCGGCGGCGGTTGAGATCGCGACGGAGGTGGAGGGGATGGCGTGCGAGGTATCGACGCTCTGATTGGACGATGACGGACGTAGCGAGTCCGCCATCTGTGCCCTTCTGACGTATTCGTTGCTTTGCGCGGGCATATGCAGCGACATGAAATTGATTAGGCGCTGGTGTTCGGCTTCCAGCTGTCTAAATCTAGCTTGTAATTCCGCGTATTGGATATCGTCCATCGCGATGGCGGTTTGGAGGACGGGGGAGTGAATTTAAACACCTCCCTGCCTGGAGGGCAGGGGGTACGCCGAATGAGTTTAACGGGCTATCCGAGCCCGGAGCAATGAGACCTGTGTGTCGAGGTGCAATGACGCACAGGAAAAGGACCTAACGTTTCCCTAGGGGAGTCCCTAACAGTTTCGTGGCAGAGGACGCAGGCCGGTATAAACCGTGGCTCCGCCCAAACCACGAGGATGGATGGTAAGGATAGGAAGGGTTGGGTAGGAGACACCTGGGGCTTAACTATGCAAAAAGGCAAAGGCTAAGATTCCCAGGCCCGTCCGAGTTATCGTTTACCTCAGAAGGAGGTAACCGGAGAGCGCTCGGGTCACGCCCCGTTCGTGTTCGTTAACACCGCTAGGTATCCGACGAACGACCACTAACCGTGGATTTGCGTGCCTTTGGAAACAAGATTCGCGCTGAAAAGCGCGTTTGTTGTAGTACTGAGAAGTACGGTTTTTCGGGTGCACCGAAGTGCTACACGAAATGTGCGAGCGAGACGGCGCTATGCGCGCAACGAGTACCTAGATACTCGCTACACAACAATAACACCGTCTTCACTTTAAAACTATAATGATCTAAAATTACTTTTATTGTAAGTAATATGAAACATAATGCCATATAATGTTATTCTGGAAAAAATACATTTAAATAACAAAAGAAATAAAACCTCTAAACATTTTCATCGCTTATAACTATTAAGGTACATTAGCATCTATAGTTACCATACAATCTAATCGCTTACAACTATATGGCTCTATAACAGTCTTCATATTCATCAGTCAAATAGTTAACTAAACATTTAATTATACTATAGGTACCTGGTAACGTAATGGTAACTGTGTATAAATATAAAAGAAATATTAATAAATGTTACAAAAGAAAGAACTGAAAATGTCTTCTTAAGAAAAAACAAACATTTGTGTAAGTATCAACATACGACATCCAAAAACAGTAAAAGTCTACGGTTGATCTTTAGTTCTAAAAACTGAAAAATAAGCTACTGAGATCTAATCAGACTCATCACAGTTATAACAAATATAATGACGACTACCACCTGCGCACTCTAAGTGGGACCAGAGTTCACATTTTCCTTGACATTTGATCCATTTTTCGCCAGCCCTACTTTCAAAATATGTACCTACACAACCTAGACAGAAATACTCTTCTTCATTTGATAAAGGTGGTGATGTCTTCCTTTTCTTTACTTTGTTTTTTTTTTTCCATTTCTTTTCCATTACCTTTGAGTTCAGTAAGTTTTTTCTATACTTGCTTGGCCTTCAATTGTTTTTCTTTTCCTTCATATTTTTTCCTGACTGCCTCATTTTCAGGCGTATCTCTATAAATGGTCGACTTTTTGTTTTGGAACATCTTATTTTTCTTTGGTCGGCCTTCGTAAAAGGCCGAACAATTTCAGGCGAAAAAACAGGTGGCGTGGCTGAGGATGACACAGTTCGCTGAACATTGCTTGATTTTGGAATTGACGATTCCCCCAAAAAGAAAGCTGAAACTGGCGATATTTCATCATTAGGTCGAGGATTGTTTTCTCCAGTGTCAAGGATTAGTCTGTCCATTACAAAAAACGGTTCTGCAGGATTAGCCTCTCCAGTGTCAGGGTTTGGTCTATCCATTACAAAAGACTGTACTGCAGTAATGTTCTCTTCAGTGTTAGAGATTGGTCTATCTGTTATAAAAGACGTGTCTGTAGAATTAGTCTCCCCAGAGTCAGGGTTTGGTTTATCCATTACAAATGATTGTGTTGCAGGATTGTTCTCTTCAGTATCTTGGTTTGGTCTGTCTGTCACAAAAGACGGCGCAAAGTCAATATCTTCGAATAGATTACGATTATATGGGTAAATACCAGGTTTGCAAAAACTAGCCAGAATGTTCACTTGTGTGAAAGCCAGAGGCATAGCTGTTTTGATAATACCTGGTATATCGTAAATTGTCATTGTTTATCCAGGGCGACTCCGCATCCATCCATCACAAGTAGTGTTTATAGCTTTTTTTAAGGGTCCGAAGACAGACAATCCAAAGGCTGCAGTTTATGCGAGCAGTGTGGAGGAAATGGAAGCAAAGTGAGTAAATCCAAAAAAAAAAAAAAAATTTAATGTATTAATATGGATATGCGAGGAATAGTTATCTAGAACTAACAAGACTATATGCGTTGGGGAAGCATTCGAGAATTTCTTAAAATGTTCGAGAAATACTAGGAATGATGCATCTTGCATCCATCCTGAAGGGTTAGCAGTCCCAATCAACCCTACTGGCCCGTCCCTAACAAAATGATCATGATAACGAACTCGTGGAAATATAAAAAAAGGAGAAATGGTATTGCCTAAGGCATTGACTGCGACAGCGACCGTGACTAATGTGCCTCGTTCAGCTGAAGTAAGAGCTCCCACTTGTCGCATGCCACGTCTTGCTACTACTTTATCAGGTTTTTGGACGGTATATCTTGTGGCTCCTCATACGTGTGTCTGTCCATAACATTTTGCAAATTGTTGTAATATTTAGATTTAAATATTTAGTGGTAAGCTCAAAGGCTAACTTGCGTATCTCTTTCGGAGAAAGGCCAAAATATATTTCAGCGCAACGTATTATATATCTTGACAGCGGCTGTTCTTGTTTTTCAGAAAATACTTTATTATGAGCTACATATGCCATGTTGACGCTGTCTTTATTATGGCCCGTGCCGGCTCCATCGCGTTTACGAATATATCTTAATAAAGACATGCGATTAACTACGTACATATCCGCAGCTCGCCGTAAAGAAGTCCCGCGTTTCACTTCTATAAGCGTCCTCATATTTTACTAAGTCACACTACCCTCTTTCGGTCTTCCTCAAACGTTTTCTAAGCATCTAAAAGCAAAAAAAAAAAAAAAATTACTTGTCTCACAACCGTACCCAGAAAATATGTCACAACCGTACCCAACGCACTCATTCGCAAAAAAACAATCCCCATAAAAGCACCAAATAATCTACGTACATAGTAATCACTGCTATTTACACACTAATGTTTAACTTATAACGAGGAAAAAGACTCATTTCTCTATCTGTACACATATAACAACAATCATTAAAAAAATCAAATAAAAATACTTACTTTTGACTGTTACAAAGTAATATATGCTTCTGCAAACTTAATGTGCAATACGCGCGATACTGTGAAATACTTTCAGACGGGCACGCTGCTCCTATTTCCCTTTGCACCCTCCCCGGAATTTCTTATAGTTTGGTTAATATGACGACGTTCACAACCTTACCCAGTCTACCCTACTTTTTCTTCATCAACTTTAATGGAACTAATCATAGCTAAAAGAGGAACAACTTTGTCAGCGCGTTTTAATTTAATATTATTGAATGTCAGGCCTGTCATTTTTGTCACAGAAGCAAGTCCAACTTCACGAGCTTTATAACAATTAATTTTATCGCCACCAACGACACCACTTGCAATAGAAACAATTTTGTTAACCTCTGGAAAAGGATCATGGGTTGAGAACCACTCTAAAAGTCTTCGTATGTCTTTAGCATCTTTTTTTACTCTTGAATCACTCGCATCAAGATGCTAATCGGTCGTATCCATCCCAACATTAGCGATATCTTCTAATTTGTCACAAACTGTATTCATAGCATGCATACTATAAACCCATTTACTTATGACGCTCTCTTTTGTACTTCTCCCTCGAGCAATAACTCCATCTGTCTTCATAGCTTTCATCATAGACTGCTCGATTTCCATGTCCGTTGAAGTTCCACAACTTAATTTGTCTGAACGTCTAACTGTAAAAAATCCTCTTGAAAACTTTTCGTAAACTTCAGGATCAATCAAATTCTGTAATTGTTCCATATCCTGCAAGTAAAGGTATACAGATTTAGCATAAGGAAAATGTCCAGACGCGTGAAAATAAGGAAGCATTTCTTTGACGTAGTTTAAATGAGCTTATCAATCCCCCCCATACGTTCAGCACTTAGGATCTCTTTAGCAATGGAAACCATACCAAAATATTGAATCCAATGTTTTGCAGTCGGTCCTCGTTCCTCATATTCTTTTAGTTTCTGATTAAATTTATTAATTAAAGCTCCAGATACTTCATCGTCATTTTCAATATCATTGTATGAAAGAGTATTATCTAATACATGCTCGATATTTATGATTGGATCTCCATCCAATATGTCATTCATTTCAACTTCTTTTAATATTATAATTGCCAAAGTAAGGTGAAGTAGTGTATGAGCTTGAACAGCTCTTGTGTAAGCATGCCCATTGAACATTTTTTTAAATGATTTTAAAACATAGATCTCTGCTAGTACTTCTTTTATGCCGCTTTCTTGCATAATATGACCAATTGCTCTCAGAAAAAACATCAGTAGATGAAAACATCCAAATCTGATGATGATTTTTGATACTTCAGAGCCCTTAGGTGCGGCTGGTATCATTTCTCGAGCTTTAGCATACAGGGGCTGGTCGAAAGTCACGATGCATACAGTGTGGCTATACCGTTTTGCATTCTCTAATGCACAAAGTAAAGTCGTATAGATAGTATTATAGTTAGTGGCTGGTTGGTGAATAAATGGTAAAAATGAAATTTGAGATTTAGAATAATTCGTATGATTATTTGTTAAACGTTCAATAAAACCATTCCAACCGGGTAAAGACGCATTTTTCCATTTCCCATAAAACAATACTACATCAGCTTTTTTGAGGAAAGATACTGTTTCAGTTCCATAAACAAAATCTTTAACATTTATTTTACTGTAGCCTACTACTACACCGTCATTTATATAAGTCTGTATCGGCACATAAGGTTTTGCCTTGAAATCTTTTGCTGAAAGAGTTTCTTTCATTCGTGGCATAGGTTCTTGTAGTAAAACTGAATATTTTGGAGTAACAATTTGAATAATACCCATTACGTGAAGCGTGTTATTGCCGTCTAGCATATTTACATTAATATCAGCATTGTCTGCAACGTATTGAATAAGAGTGCCATTTTCTGGTGGTAGGACATGAGGAGGACGATGGAAAACTGCTGCTGCCTCGTACATTATTGTATCATTATAAGAAGCACATAAACCAAAAGCCGAAAAGATTTGTATAAGACGTTTAGACCCGAACCTTCGATGAAAAAAAACTGCGAGGCCTAATTGTAATTTAGATTTAAAAGACCTTGGTCGAACAGCAGTCATGATACAATGGCAAATTTTTGTGCATATTAATTTTAAATGATCTAAATTTGATCGTTTATTTTTTTAAATCACTCGTTCCACAAGATATGTCAACGATTCTGGGATTTCATTATTTAAATCTTCAAACATGCGACTTGGTGGAAAGTATTTAGAATGATCAAATACTGCGGTTTGAATATCTCCACGAATAATAGCGGCTGCAGCTGCGTCTAGGACTCTCAATCGTTTTTCTCTTTTTTTCTTCTTTCTTTTTTTCGTACCAGGCTTGATTCAAAACATCATGATGATTATTCACTAAGCATATGAATGTTGATGCTCTCGATTTCTCAGTGATAATAAGTTTATCACCATACTTTTACTTTTAGTCGTAGCTTAATCGTTCTGTAATCTAAAGTCGTAGTTTTGCAAAAATTTTGTTATTCATTTAAAGTGAACTGACAGTCATCGCTATTTTCAATAAAAGTAAATATTTCCTCCATTGCCAGATTCGTAGCTTCGTCTTTAGGATGACCCATTTTAGCTCCAGTGGAAGGTTTTAAAAAAATAGCATAGCAATCTCGATGATACTTAGCTTCAGCAGCAACTAAATCATATTCAAATCCGACTCGAGCAAGAACAGCTTTTGCTATAGCATCGTCACGAGTCCGAGCTGTTTCCAGAATTGAATCTTTAAATTGAAGTGTACTTACTTGGCTAATTCGACGGCGAAAATCTGAGGACTTTTTTCTTTCATACTCTTCATTCAATTTCTGGCCACAAAATAAGCATAGTTCTTTAAAACAAAAAGCTGATTCACTGATACGGGATCTAGTACGAGGAGGATAAAATGGGCCCATCCGGCTCGGAGGACCAAAACTAAAATGGGCGTGCGTCTGCCCGTTACAAATGTTCTACGTCAACCAATACAGAGCGGGACCGCGCACCGAGGGCGCGAACGCGACGGAAACGCTTCCCTCGTACTCTGTGACCGACGGCGGATGACACGCTACGGTAACCAGCTGTCTGGAAACCAGTGCGTGCGAGCCCCTCTCACTACGTGCGACCGACCCTGCTCACACCCGAAACTACTAGGCGTGAAGAGGTCGATTCATTAAGGTACACATGCAGTGAGGTGCCTGCTGGTAGGCGCGGCGCTGACGTAGCACGGAAGCAGAGAGGACTGGATCGCTGGCGGGTTGAACTTGTGAAGATGCAATGACACACAGATACCACAATAAATTTCGCTGTATTCTTCAAGACACAATAACTTTTTCTCAATATACAATTTCTTAGTACTATCTTCTGGGTACTGTTTCTTTCAGTCTTGTTTATTGAGTCTTGACTCTTCAGCTTGTGGCACCTGTGTGTGCCGGTAGGCCTTTTTTTTTTTTTTTTTTTACTGACTACACTGTTAGCCTTAGGGGCCCTAAAGCCGCTGCGGCTTTTACAGCTTCACCGGACTTGGGGGCGAGCGCAGAAGGCACTCAGCCGCGAAAGTTTTGTGGACGACTCGCACGAGGGTGCCAAAGTGGCCGGACCTCGGCTCGGGCGGTCGCCGCGTTCGCAAATAAGTCGCGATCTAATCGAATCCCTACACCTATGATTCGAGCTAACTAATTTATACACATAGGCACGTTCCCTTCCTCCTGGGAGGAAGGAAGGAACCGTGCGTATGTGTATTCAGTAATCGGAATGTTTCTACACTAACTAGCGCTAACTAACTAGCGTAAAAAAAAGAAAAAAAAAAAAGGTCCCTCACAGAACCTATGTACCTGTGTGGTGTGCACGTGTGTATGTTCATACGTGTGTAGTGTTGTATGTAGGTAGCTAAGTGATACACGTACAGTGTCACTTGTATCGCGCGGGCGGTTGCCTGACCCAAGGGTTTCACTCCGAGGAACGGACCTAGGCTTGGGTTACCGCTAGAGAGGGTGGACGTGACGGGTGTGCGGGAGCGAAGTTGACCGCCCGCCCTCTGCGGAGAGAGCGGTGGTTACGCGGGCGTGGGCGCTGGCACGCTCTGTTTGGAGAGACGGATGTGTAATATTTATTCGCATTTTCGATGTGATCGTCGGGATCAATAAAAATATTGCGCGGCCGGCGTTTGCACCGGATGTCCGTGGGTGCCGGAACATAATTGGCGGCTGTTTTTATTAACGGATTCGCGTGGTTCGACGCGGTGTCGAAATACGAACGGGAGAGCTGTTTAACGTAGGCATGTATCGAAGGAAGCTCCATATCTCTATGGAGATCTACGCTTCGAACATACCACGGGGCCCCGGTGAGACGATAGAGGAACCTATTCTGTATCGATTGTAACCGTTTGAAACTCGACTCGGACATATGTGCGAACACAGCGCAACTGTATGTCAAAATTGGTCGAATACACGTCTTGTAGAGCGTGAGCTTATGTCGCGTGGACATTTTGCTCACCGAACACAACAGAGGATGCAACCGGCCCAGGACCCACGCGGCCCTGTTCCTAACCTTACGGATGTGGGGTCTAAAAGAGAGCCTACTATCTAGGGTTACCCCTAGATATTTGGTCTCTCTTACGTACGGAATCGGATTATCGTAGAGCTTAACAGGTTTAAGCTTCCACGGTATCTGTGACGAATCCGCATCGAAGAGCATCGCGGCGCTCTTCGAGGGATTGACGGCTATTCGCCACTCGTTAAACCACTTCCCGAGAGTGGTCACGGCGCGTTGGACTTTGTGTCTGAGGTCGGATCTATTCCTATCTGAGGCATATAAGACTGTATCGTCAGCGTATAGCCCTACCTCGACCTCCGGGAGTCGAGGTAGGTCACTGACGTACAGGTTAAATAGGCTAGGAGCCAGGATCGAACCTTGGGGAACGCCTGAGCGTATTGGACGGGGCGTGGACAATTCACCTTCCACTCTATAGCGAAAGGTGCGATCTGTTAGATAGTCGCGAATTATTTTAATTAGCCTATCGGGGACTTCAAAGTGATACAACTTGTAGATCAATCCCTCGTGCCAGACCTTATCGAAGGCCTTGGCAACGTCGAAAAAGACCGCAAGTGTACGGCGGGGTTTATATAATTCAGCAAAATTAAATGCAACGTGCTCCGTGAGGCGGTGCACTTGATGAGTGCAAGAATATCTAGCACGGAAACCGAATTGCTCAGGCGGATAGAGGTCTTTCTCCTCTATTACTGACTTGAGACGGTTCAGAAGGATCCGCTCGTACATTTTCCCTAAAGTATTTAGGAGACTGATCGGGCGATAGCTGTCGGGAAGCGACGCGCTCTTGCCGGGCTTACGGATACCTATGACTATGGCCTTTTTCCAGGCGGCTGGAAAATGGCAGTGGGCTATGGCTACATTGAAGATGCAGACCAAAAGAGCTATGAGGCGATCGGGAAGAAGTCTAAGTACTTCATTCCTGATCCCGTCGGGACCTGGTGCTTTTCTAAGCTTAAGGCTTTTTATAATGGAAAGAACCTCCTCAGACGTGACTGGGGACAGGGAGTCTGTCGCGGGGAGCTTATCCAGCTCCCGCACGCATCCATCGATACCCTCGACCCTGTCGGTATTTGCATCGACACTGTTCGGAGAGCACTGGCTCTCCAAACAAGTGGCGAGGCACTCCGCCTTGTCGCTGCTATCGAAGGCGAGCGGTATACCGGGACCCCTCTCGAGGGGGGGCATAAGATAAGAAGCCTCTATTTTGAGGCTGTGAGCTAATTTCCAGTAAGCCAGATGCGACGGCCTTAGCCCTTCGACGAGGGCGTCCCATCTGTGACTTCTGAGTTCTAATATACGGGCTCTAACCGATCTTTGAAGTGCGCGTAAACGTGCGCGGTTTTCCTCGGTCGGATAGCGGTCGTGCGCACGAGTCGCCGCGTTCTTTTCCGTCAACAACGCCCGCACGTCGGCAGGGAGTACGAAGCGGCGATCGCTCGCCTCTTCGACCTCTCTCGAGGCCTCTCCGATGCCGGCCTGCAGGTGGTCGACCAGGGAATCGATCGCGAGATCTACGTCCGCAACGGACCCCAATACGTCCGGGATCCTATCTAAGCTGGACGAGGACGGCCTGTCCGCAAGATAATGTTTTAGCTTGGCATAGTCAACCACTTGGACCGAAGGAGGGCTAGAGTCGTCTGGTTGACCTAGCTGCATGATGACCGGACGGTGGTCGGAGTCGAGCTCGTGTACGACCCGAATGAGTCGTAACCGAAGCGCGATACCTTTGATGAGAGCTACATCAAGCACTGTCGGCATACAGTTGTCTTGAAAGTGGGTGGGAGTGGGTGGCGCTATGACATCAAAGTTTAGCACGTTCGTTAGCTCTTCGAGTTTAACCCCATTACTGGAGTCTCTCCAATTGCCAAACGAAGTGTGTCCACAATTGAGGTCACCCGCTATAATGACCGATTCACCGAGCGAAAGTAGCTTTTCTAGGTCAGACCTGAGAGGCTCTTTCCTCGGCGAGAGATAAACTGAGACTAACGTTATGGACGGGTGGTCGGTCATTCCTAGTCTACACACGGATACTTCCATATTGGTAAGTATCGGAGGGTCTACCGGCGTACAATATAACGATCGTTTGTAATAAATGAGAGTGCCGCCCCCGCGGCCGGCCCGGTCATTTCTTACAATATTGTAGTTCGCGATTTTTGGATCACGTTTAGCACGCTTTAAGAGCGTCTCCTGCACTAAAAGAACATCTACTTGGTGATCTTTAAGAAAGGTCGCGACGAGATCACGCTGCGGATATAGGTTCCGTGCGTTAAAAAACGAAAGATTTAACGCTTTCGGTTTAAACTTTGCCATTGAAAGGCCCTAAGTTATTATTACACGCCTCACGGTCGAGACGTTGTAGTGTCTCTGAGAGGTGGGGGAACGCGCAAGCGGTCTTGATGAGACCGAAGCGCTCCAGATGGTCATTGTAGTCAATGAGCTCGCGGATATCGTGCTCGCGAAGGAGCAGTATCATTAAGTCGTTACTATTAACGACAGTGTTAGCGGGCGCGCGGGGCGCAGGCGCGCGGGGCGCGGGAATATCCATAGCCATAAGGGGCTGTGGATTGGGGCGACGGGGGCCCCATGCGTTCTGCGATGAACGCACGGGTTGCGGTTGCACCGCGCGGGGTGCGGAGAGGCCGGCGGTGGCCGGGGACTGGCGCGGGACCGGCAGCGCGGGAAATTCCCCTGACGCCAGCGTGGGTTGCGCTTTGATGGCTGAGGCGGGGGGCGCCGCCCGGGGGGCCGCCTGCCTCTGCGTGCGTGGCCGCGTGGTACGCGGGGCCTTGGGGCAACCGCGATAATTCGCGGGATGCCCCTCCTCCCCGCATAACACGCAGCTCGGGGGGACGACGGAGTCACGCTCGCGCGTGCACTCCCGGGTGGGGTGGTCCTCTCGGCACTTTACGCACCGCGGACGAGAGTGACAATTACGGGCAGCGTGCCCGTACAGCGGGCAGTTGTGGCACTGCGCAGGCTGGTGGTTTTTGTATGGGGGCTCCACGTTAATCCCGGAGAGCCCGCACACCGTCTCTAACTGAAAGATGGCCTTTCCCTCGGGGGAAAGGTCCAATATGGCCACTACCATTTGTAGTGGCCGCTTATCTTTGCTATACATCCGGTGTACTTCCCGGATGGGATAACTTTGCTCCTTGAGCGAGGAGAACACCTCCGACGGGTCGAGCTCCACCGGAATGCGGCGGATGACCACTCGGAGGACGCGCTCCTCCGCGAGAGAGTAAGTGTAAAATTGCAGACCTTTCTGCCGGAGGAGGGTGGTAAGTTTACGGTGAGTTTCCGAAGAACTCACCGAAATGGAGATCCCATTTACTATATTTCGAGCTTTGTGGTACTCGAGTTTGAGTCTGCGCATTTCATTGCAGACTCCCATCCAGGCCGCCTTGTCCCGGATTATGACTGGAGGTGGGGCGCGCTCTTTTTTCCCGCCGGCGGGCGCGGGGAGCTGGGAGGACGCGGGGGCGGCGGCGCCCCTGCCTACTGCCTTAACCTTCACCTTAGGCGCCGGTTGAGCAGTCGGACTGCTACGCGCCGTTCGCTTGCGCGACGCGACGACGGTGAAGCCGTCATCCTCTGCATTCATCTCCGGAGATGCATCCGGACTCGCGGGCGAATCTAATTCGACCGGAAGGGCCGAAAAGGAATTGGTAGTTTTAACCGCGGTATCCGTGGATCGCGCGGGACGGAAGTACGGGCTGTTTTTGACAACCCTAGATGTAGAGCGCGAATTACGCGGCCCTCGCCTACCGGAGGCGGGGCTTGACCCGCGCGATTGGCTATTCGGGACAGGGGGCGTGGCCGTAGGCGTGGCCACGGCCCCGGGAGACGCGGCGGAAGAGCGCGCCACGGTGCGCGCGGGACGTTTGGGCGCGGCGCTGACTGGCGCGGCGCCAGTCGAAATAACGGTCGCGGCCGTGACGTCATCGGCCGCCTCGCTACCTGAAGCGGCCCCATGACGGGGCGCGGTCGCAACGGTGCGACGCGCGGCGGGAGCGTTACTACAATTATTAAATTCCTCCATGACGGAGGGGCAGCGTACGATGACGAAGTTCTGGAATTTTAGGTTTTCAAACTCCATGGCCTTTATTCTGGCCTGCAACCCGTTAACGCAGGCGGCCAGATCGGTGATTGTTTTTGCCATCTCGGCGGCATTGAGTGGGGTTTGGGACATGGTTTAAATTTACGGCCTCCCTGCCTTAGGGGCAGGGGGGTGCGCCAAAATTTATAACGACTATCCGAGTCGGGCAAAAGTCCTGTGGTCGAGGTGCAATGACACACAGGAAGAACCTATCGGCCCTAAGGAACCCTAGCAAGCCCGGGACTGAGGACGCAGACCGGTAATTAAACCGGGCTAGGCCCAAACAGGTTCCCGGGGATGGAGTGTGCAGGATCGGAGGGTTTGGCAGGAGACACCTGGGGCAAGACTATGCGATAACCGCAAAGGCCTAGATTCCCAGGCCCGTCCGAGTCTTGCTGTTTGCCTCTGAAGGAGACAACCAGCGGGCTGCTCGGGTCACGCCCCACTTGCCTTCGTTGGCACCGTCAGGTATCCAGCAAGTGACCACAAAACCGTGGATTTACAAAAAAAAAACAAGCAAGTCGCACCGAAAAGTGCGGTTTACCGCGCGAGCGTTAGACACTTGTTGCGTTTACGTCGTTATTACAACAATATATTCGAAATAAATTTCAAACATACAATCGTAATAGTATGGTCACGTGATGGTCGAGAGCACAAACGGAGACACGTCCGTTCGCAACCAAGACCAAATCGGAACCCCCCGCCGCCGGTAGGCCCCGGCGGCTCGCCTTTTATCTTGCCGCAGGAGAGCGAGACGGAGCGATGGCGTCTCTCTCTGTACTGCTCTCGCATTACCAAATATGGTCATGGCCCGTTAACCGCGGTGACGCGTCGCGGTTTCACTATTGCTATCCCTATCTACATTATTATTATTATTTGTATGCAATATCTAATAAATTGCTAATATTTCTAAACATACTTATCGAATTACTCTAAAACCTGTTTTACATTATTGTAGACATAAATATCTATATAAAAACACTAATTGCAACATTATAGGTTGATAAACATTGTAAATACAGAGCGTTAAACATTACAACTTTAAAACGGCTTAAAACATGTTATGTGCACACTATTCAACGTTATAAACATTATAAAAACATATATAGCAGGCTAATTAACCTATACAACATTACATATAACTCCTATAAGACACAGATTATAGACGATACATCAATTCCATACATTAAGCGATTATTTCTATGATATTATAAACATTTTTATAACTTATTTACCATTCTTATATACCTACGAGTTGTAACATTATATTCAAAGCATTAGATTTGATGATCGTTCATACAATTATTAGTCCCTACAACTTATATTTACAATTATGACTGTTATCATCACGCTTAGGCCTATGCGTCGCTAACAATGACTGTTGCCAATAACTCGTTAGATATGATGTTTTGCCGATTTGACACCAGCCTCTCAGATGCCGCCGAAGTGAGGAGCGTAAGTAGGTGTAAAATTAAACTGAATACCCTGTTCCCTTGCAAAATCAGATATGGGCTCCCTATTTTGGTTTATAAACGATCGTATCTCCTTCGCAGCGGCTACAAAATTACGGCCGTTGTCACTAAATATTTCCGATGGTTTTCCTCTACGTGGAATGAAACGCCTAAGAGTCATTACAAATGCATCCTTAGCTAAATCACTAACTGCTTCCAAGTGAATGCACTTATAACGTAGACACACAAAAATTAAGCGACTTCCACGTCCTTTACGATTTAAAATAAGAAATGGTCCGGCAAAATCTAAGCCAACGGATAAGAATGGAAAGTTAGGATTTACGCGCTGTGGAGGTAAGTCACCCATTTTTGGGGACAGTGTTTTACCACTTAGTCGACTGCATCGCACGCAGTTATTAACAGTGCGTCTTGCAAGATGTCTTCCATTAACAGGCCAGACTGACTCTTCTAACTGTTGCTAACAATAATTGCGGACCTGCATGTAAGTTGCCAAGATGCTTTTTTGTAAAATACAATTTCATTAATTTATGTGTGGCGTGCAGAAGTATTGGATGCCCCTTTTAGGGTCTACTGTGCCACTCTAAGATTAGGTAGTTTGTATAAATGAAACATACAATCAGAAGGTTAAATATAAAGTGTATTTGTTACTAAAATGTTCAGGTCTTTATACCCGAACATATGTGTCTGTCAGAGTGGGAGAATCCGGTCCCTTGTTCCTTGCTTGCGTTTGGTCAATGCAGTGTGGACAACAGATGTCGTAGCCCAACAGATGCGGTAGCGGGTCGAGCGCCATGGTGCCAAGGAGCGTCCGCTTGGGGTATTGTTCTCGGCCGATCCCTTTCGTTATTTATTGCGTTATTAATGTTGCGCT
Organism: Saturnia japonica; assembly: GCA_033032175.1. Taxonomy (NCBI): domain Eukaryota; kingdom Metazoa; phylum Arthropoda; class Insecta; order Lepidoptera; family Saturniidae; genus Saturnia; species Saturnia japonica. Next base: position 22,306 of record JAVKPJ010000103.1, read on the forward strand.
ATTGTGAAGACGAAGTATCGGCGCTAGTCTTCCGGGTGGCATCCTGTGGAGCGCTTCCAAAATGCGGTAGGTTCGCATGTGCTTAACGCAAGGATGAGATCGTATTTGTGATTGATAATATTTAGCTTGGTAGCAGCTACACCTCTTCTCAAAATCGCATGCGGACCCATCTATTCGTCCGCCAACACGAATTAAACCTGACTTATTATCTAAAAAAGGAGACAATGATAAAATTTTACATCTTGCTGGCAGTCGTTTACCCTTTGAAATCAAATCATATTCAATAGAGAATGACTCACGTTGGGAGATAAGGCACAATGAATGAAATGACTCCAATAATTCTTCTGCTGTAAGTATACCTACATGTGGGCTTAGTTTTATACACACTAATACTTATAATTTATTAGCAACTACTACATTAATTATATGAATCAAGAAAGCTAGTAAATTTCTGTTTTAACTATTTGATTTCAATTTGGTATTAGACCTCGAATATAAATAAGAAAGTGATAAACGCACTAAAACCAAATTATAGTTAAAGGTACTTAACTTTCAATAATGAAATTTAATTATACCTTTTAAAGAAATGATTAAAGAAACAGAGGTAAAATAAAAATCATTTTCTTTTTGCATAATTTTATTAGAAGTAATAAGAAATTAGGTCTGCCTCCGCGATTATTGAAAGTAAATGTCCTGCCTCGACGATTGTTGAAAATGGAACGCCTGAGACTGTGATTGTTGAAAATAGATCGCCTGCCTCGTTGAGTCTTGAAAATAAAATGCACGCTCCGGCGATTGTTGAATATAAAGCGCCTGAGTCTGCGATTGTAGAGTAAAAAATTCCTGCTTCTGCGATTCTTCAATATAAAATACGTGCCTCGGCGTGTTTGTTGGTGTGCTTCAGTTCATTCATGCGGTACCCATTTCTTGGGCTTTTTCCCTTTTACAATTTGTTTTAAATAAATTAAAATTGTTTTATCACTCACACCGAAGTCTGCCGATAACTGTGGCGTAGTTTGCGATGGATCCGCTTTCACGAACACCTTTAATTCTTCATTTTCAGCCGTCCACAGGGTTTGTTTCGTAGATCAAAATTTCCGGAACAAAATAAGTTATAAGTTTATAATAATAAGTTCCTATACTGTTGGTGTCTAAATTCTATAGCCTTCAGCCTCGACTGTAGCTCGGTGACGCATGCGGCCAACTCCGCTACATTCGATGCCATATCGGCGGCAGTGCGTATACTGGGGAACATTATTATTTATTTTATTTTAGGCCTCCCTGCCCCAGGGGCAGGGGGGTGCGCCAAAAATTAAAACCGACTATCCGTAGTCTGGCAAAAAGACCTGTGGTCAGGGTGCCTATCGGCCCTAAGTAAACCCTAACAAGCCCGGGACTGAGAACACAGACCGGTAATTAAACCGGGCTAAGCCCAAACAAGTTCTCTGGGATGGAGGCTTACCGCGAGCGTGTGACACATGTTGGTGTACGACGAACTGCTACGAGAATATATTCAATATAAAATATTCAACATACGTTCGTCTCACAAAAGGTTTCGAAACGGTCGAGAGCGCAAGCGGACGAACACGTCCGTTCACGATAAAGACCGAATCGGAACTCAGCTCCCTATGTCAGTGTCTGAAAGTGAATGTTTTATTGGCTCCCAAAACAGTACAAGTGGCGACGAGGATAAAAGTGAGTACCTACAACAACAAAAAAGAAAAAGAGTAGAGAATAAGTAATTATTGTTTATTGCCTGATAGTTGTTTGTGTGTATATAAATATTGGTTTAACCCTTTTTTGCATGTTTTTTTTTTATTTTGTAAAATAAATGAGGCTGGTGTAATTGATGCTCTATATTGAGGGGAAAATAATCTAAAAATCCTAGTGTATCCTAGTGTATGAAAATAGTAAAAAATAATATGATGGAAATTTACATCATTATGTAGTGCCACATATTTAGCTCAGTACTAAATAAATAAAATATAGAATATGTTTGTACATTCTTTATTCTTAAAATGAGCGCGGACCCGAAGCGGAGCCGGCCGCCTATTATACAATGTGCTACGTCAATCTATACAGAGCGGGACCGCGCACCGAGGGCGCGAACGCGACGGAAACGATTCCCTCGTACTCTGTATATAACCGACGGCGGATAACACGCTACGGTAACCAGCTGTCTGGAAACCAGTGCGTGCGAGCCCCTCTCACTACGTGCGACCAACCCTGTTCACACCCGAAACTACTAGGCGTGAAGAGGGCGAAACATCAAGGTACACACACGCAGTGAGGTGCCTGCTGGTAGGCGCGGCGATGACGTAGCACGGAGCGGAATGGACTGGGTCGCTGGCGGGTTGAACTTAGTGAAGATGCGAAGAAATGACACACAGGCACCACAATAAAATTTGCTGTATTCTTCAAGACAATACACTTTGTTAATACTATATCTTCTGGGTACGGTTACTTCCAGTTTCTTGAGTCTTGAGTCTTGAGTCTTGAGTCTTGAGTCTTGATTCTTCAATTTGTGGTACCCGTGTGCGCTCGTTTGCCCCGGCAGAACGCCTTTTATATGGTTTGCCGGAGAGCGAGACGGACGATGGCGTCTCTATCCGTACTGCTCATCACCAAACTTGGGTGTGGTCCGTTAACCGCGGTAATGCGCAGTGGTTGCAGTATTGCTGTCTCTGTCTATTATTATTATTACTTGTATACAGAATACAATAAATTGTTAATATCTCTAATTACAGTTATTCAATTACAATAAAAACTATTTCACATCAATGTAGACACGAATACCTATTCAAAAACACTAACTTTAACATTATAGGTTAATAAACACGGGAGATATAAAGCATTAAACATTGCAACCTTAAAACGTCTTGTGACTCGTTATATACGTACTATTTGAGCTTACACACGTTATAAAATACATACGGAAGGCTATTCTACCTATATCACGCGAAACATTATGTATAATTTTTACAAAATATGAATTATTGACAATATATTATTTTAGTACTTTACGTGATTATTTTTATTAGATTACATACATTTTCATGACTTATATATTGTCTTTACATACCTACGCGCTATAGTAACATATTTAAAACATTACAAACATTTAATTATTGATCGTTTGTGCAAATTATTCATCCTTACAACTTATATTTACAAATGTTATTCTTATATCATTACGCTTAGGTTTATGCGTCGCTAACAATTCTTGATGATAATTTAAAAAGCAATTATTATTTTTATTAAGACACAAGTTAACTTTGCATTTCCCACATGATATTGTGGAATATCCGTTACATTTGGGCTATTTGCACCTAAGTGAGCCACCGACTGTTAGCCAATGCTCAAGACCATCTTTTCTTAGATATTTCGGTGGCGGAGGAGCAGGAGAACCTTTTCTTTTTATTGTCAGCAATTCTTCTTCAAGGATGCTGCTGCTGGGACGCCCCCTTTTAACATCTTTAGTGGTTCCTTTTTTGCATAATACAAAGGCCAATTCATTTCTAAATTGGCTCATTGTAAGAAGACTTTTGAGATTCACCCCTTTCCTGAGCATTTTTTTTATAGATAATCCAAGAGTTTATTAAGGCAAGGTCAAATAAATGAAGAAAAATACGCAGGTACCATTTTTTAGACCTCATAGTAATATGATTTCTGCCCAAAAAGCTATCCATGAGGTGAACTCCCCCCATGTGTTTATTATATTCTTGGACAATAAACGGGCAAGTGATGTCAATTTTTTGTTTTTTTGTTTTGTCATATCTGTTGACTTTAGTCACAGGCAATGCTCCAGCATAAGTAGATAACAAGGTTACTACCTTATAATCTTTCCAAGCTACACAAGACATATCTATACCATCAAGCACAGAAACTCTCTCTTCATAACTACCCCTGGGCACGGAAAAGTACAGTTTACCGCGAGTGTTTGGCACCTGTTGGTGTACGACGAAGTGCTATGTGAATATATTCGAAATAAAACTTCGTCTCACAAAAGTAACGTAAAGTAGTAACTTAGCATAGTCAACCACTCGGACCGAAGGAGGGCTAGAGTCGTCTGATTGACCTAGCTGCATTATGACCGGACGGTGGTCGTAGTCGAGCTCGTGTACGACCCGAATGAGTCGTAACCGAAGCGCGATACCTTTAATATGAGCTATATCAAGCACTGTCGGCATACAGTTGTCTTGAAAATGGGTGGGAGTGGGAGGCGCTATGACATCACAGTTTAGCACGTTCATTAACCTTTCGAGTTTAACCCCGTTCTCGGAGTCTCTCCAATTGTTAAATGAAGTGTGTCCACTATTGAGGTCACCCGCTATAATGACCGATTCACCGAGCGAAAGTAGCTTCTCGAGGTCAGACCTGAGAGGCTCTTTCGCCGGCGAGAGATAAACAGAAACTAACGTTATGGACGGGTGGTCGGTCATTCCTAGTCTACACACGGATACTTGCATATTGGTAAGTATCGGAGGATCTACTGGCGTACAATATAACGATCGTTTGTAATAAATGAGGGTGCCGACCCCGCGGCCGGCCCGGTCATTTCTTACAATATTGTAATTCGCGATTTTTGGATTACGTTTACCACGCTTTAAGAGCATCTCCTGCACTAAAAGAACATCTACTTGGTGATCTTTAAGAAAGGTCGCGACGAGATCACGCTGCGGAAGTAGGTTCCGCGCGTTAAAAAACGAAAGATTTAACGCTTTCGGCTTAAACTTAGCCATTGAAAGGCCCTAAGTTGTTATTATTATTCGCCTCGCGGTCGAGACGTTGTAGTGTCTCTACGAGGAGGGGAAAGCGCAGACCGTCTTGATGAGACCGAAGCGCTCGAAATGGTCATTATACTCAATGACCTCGCGGATATCGTGCTCGCGAATGAGCAATATCATTAAGTCGTTATTATTAACGACGACGTAAGAGGGCGCGCGGTGCGCAGGAGCGCGGGGGGCGGAAATATCCATAGCCATAAGGGGCTGTGGATTGGGGCGACGGGGGCCCCATGCGTTCTGCGACGAACGCACGTGTTGCGATTGCACCACGCGGGGTGCAGAAGGGCCGGCGGCGGCGGCCGGGAACTGGCGCGGGACCGGCAGCGCGGGAAATTCCCCTGGCGCCAGCAGGGGTTGCGCTTTGATGGCTGAGGCGGGGGGCGCCGCCCGGGGGGCCGCCTGCCTCTGAGTGCGTGGCCGCGTAGTACGCGGGGCCTTGGGGCAACCGCGATAATTCGCGGGATGCCCCTCCTCCCCGCATAGTACGCAGCTCGGGGGGATGACGGAGTCACGCGCGAGCATGCACTCCATGGTGAGATGGTCCTCTCGGCACTTTACGCACCGCGGACGAGAGTGGCAATTACGGGCAGCGTGCCCGTACAGCTGGCAGTTATGGCACTGCGCAGGCTGGTGATTTTTGTATGGGGGCTCCACGTTTATTCCGGAGAGCCCGCACACCGATTCTAGCTGGAATATGGCCTTTCCCTCGGGGGAAAGGTCCAGTATGGCCACTACCATTTCTAGTGGCCTCTTATCCTTGCTGTACATCCGGTGTACTTCCCGGATAAGATAATTTTGCTGCTTGAGCGAGGAGCACACCTCCGACGGGTCGAGCTCCACTGGAATGCGGCGGATCACCACTCAGAGGATGCGCTCCTCCGCGAGGGAATATGTGTAATACTGCAGACATTTCTGCTGGAGGAGGGTGGGTGGTGACTTTACGGTGAGTTTCCGAAGAACTCACCGAAACGGAAATCCCGTTTACGATATTTCGGGCCTTATGATTCTCTAACTTGAGCCTGCGCATCTCATTGCAGACTCCCATCCAGGCCGCCTTGTCCCGGATGATGATCGGAGGTGGGGTACTCTCTTTTTACCCGCCGGCGGTAGCGGGGAGCTCCGAGGACGCGGAGGCGACGGCGCCCCTAACTGCCTTAACGATTTTTACTTTGGGAGCCGGTTGCGCAGTCGGACTGCTACGCGACGTTCGCTTACGCGACGCTACGACGGTGAAGCCGTCATTCTGAAGATCCATCTCCGGAGACGGATCTGGACTCGCGGGCGAATCTAATTCGACCGGAAGGGCCGAAAAAGAATTTTTCGTTTCGAGCGCGGTTTCCGTAGAACGCGCGGGGCGAGCGTATGGACAGTTTTTCACCGGCCTACTCTGTGACCGCGAATTACGCGGCCCTCGCCTGACGGAGGCGGGGCTTGACCCGCGCGATTGATTAGTCGGGACAGGGGGCGTGGCCGCAAGCGTGGCCACGGCCCCGGATGACACGGCGGACGTACTCGCGACGCTGCGCGCGAGACGTTTGACGCGGCGCCGACTGGCGCGGCGCCAGTCGGTTTAACGGTCGCGGACGCGGACGCGATTACGTCATCGGCCGCCACGCTACCCGTATCGGCCTCGCGACTGGGCGCGGTCGCAACGGTGCGACGCGCGGCGGGAACATTATTATTCTTAAGGAATTCCTCCATAATTGACGGATTACGTATTACTACGAAATTTTGGAATTGGAGTTGTGCGAACTCCATAGATTTAATTCTGGCTTGTAGCTTGCTTATACAAGCGGCCAGGTCGGATTCATTATTTGCCATCGCGTCAGAAGGGGGAGACAGTGGGACATTTTTAAATTAAAGGCCTCCCTGCCTTAGGGGCAGGGGGGTGCGCCAAAAATTTAAAACGACTATCCGAGTCGGCAAGAGACCTGTGGTCAAGGTGCAATGACACACAGGAAGAACCTATCGGCCCTAAGGAAACCCTAACAAGCCCGGGACTGAGGACGCAGACCGGTAATTAAACCGGGCTAAGCCCCAACAGGTCCCCGGGGATGGAAGTTTGCAGGATCGGAGGGTTTGGCAGGAGACACCTGGGGTCAGACTATGCGATAACCGCAAAGGCCTAGATACCCAGGCCCGTCCGAGTCTGGCTGTTTGCCTCTGAAGGAGACAACCAGCGGGCTGCTCGGGTCACGCCCCATTTGCCTTCGTTGGCACCGTCAGGTATCCAGCAAGTGACCACAAAACCGTGGATTTACAAAAAAAAAAAAACAAGCAAGTCGCACCGAAAAGTGCGGTTTACCGCGCGAGCGTTCGACACTTGTTGATGTACGATGAATATTGCGAGAATATATTTGAAATAAAATTTCAAAGATACGATCGTAATAGTATGGTCACGTGATGGTCGAGAGCACAAACGGAGACACGTCCGTTCGCAATCAAGACCAAATCGGAACCCCGCCCGTTGGCCCCAGTAGTGCGCCTTTTATATTGTTTGCCGGAGAGCGAGACGGACGATGGCGTCTCTATCCGTACTGCCCATTACCAAACTTGGGTGTGGTCCGGTAACCGCGGTAATGCGCCGTGGTTGCACTATCGCTGTCTCTATCTATTATTATTATTACTTGTATGCAGAATACAATAAATCGTTAATATCTCTAATTACAATTATTCAATTACTATGAAAACTATTTCACATTAATGTAGACACAAATACCTATCCAAAAACACTAACTTTAACATTATAGGTTAATAAACATGGTAGATACAAAGCGTTAAACATTGCAACTTTAAAACAGCTTGAAACTCGTTATTTACACACTATTTGATGTTACAAACATTATAAAACATATAGAGAAGGCCAATTTACCTATATAACACAAAACATTACATACAACTTCTACATAATATGAATTATCGACGATATATAATTTTAGTACTTTAAGTGATTATTTCTATTGAATGACAAACATTTTCATAACTTATATACTGTTCTTATATACCTACACGCTATAGTAACATATTCAAAGCATTAGAAACATTAAATTATTGATTGTTCGTACAAATGATTCATCGCTACAACTTATATTTACAATTGTTATCCTCGTATCATTACGCTTAGACCTATGCGTCGCTAACACTTTGTATAAACAAAACTTTACCCAATGTTTTACCCTTTAGTCTATTCCTTTGTCGAGTCATTACCTGCGCCGCTTGCGAAAACAGTCTCTCTGATGGCACTGATGTTCCCACCATTGTTAAATATTTAAAGGCAATTTTATGCAATATTGGAAACTGTATTTTGTAATCTTTCCAAATTTCTAGAGGATTGTCGTTAAGTCTTCCAACAGGACTTGTCAGATAAACTGAAAGTTCATCCGACAAGCTATCTTCAGATTTATTACTCTTCCAATTGCGATGTATCAGTTTGTAATGATCACTCCATAATGAAAATGTCTCTTCACTTTTATCAGACTTATCCGAGTCTGACTCGATTTCTTCAATTTGACGCAAATGAATCTTCATTAAATCTTTGATTTTCGATACAGCATTGCTACAAGCTATTGCATCGTTATAGTGATTTTTTTTAAAACGTGGGTCTAAAATGTTTGCTATAGAGAGCAGTTACATGTTCAATGGAATCCATTCTTTTCGTAATTTCTTGCAGAGCCAGTTTTTACACTTCTCGTACCACAGGTTCTCCTGCGACACCTGAAGTAATTTTGGAAAATATGACGTAAATATGATATTTGACGTTTTATAGGGATTATTTCCGATTCAGAATCTAAAGCTTTATCCAACGGTTTTGACGTACTTTGAGAACTACTCGTCGAAGAAATAACGGCTTCGGAATCAGATTGAACTGATTTAAGTTCGTCAACAATACCAATGCAAGGTGTCTCATTGGAACTTGAAGTAGTTGGCTCTAGAACTGATTACGTGATACTTTATTTCTCCGATGTAGTCCTTTGAAAAGAAACAATTTCAATGTAAGCAGCCTTGTGGACATTACGAATATGCACAAATAAGTTTGTTATATTTCCAGTACACTTGATAACTTTTTGACATAACTTACATTTAGATTTATTGTCATCAATTCTGTCGTAAAACTTCCAGACTAAACTTTTCTTTTTAGGCGCCATTATATTCTGAAATAGATAAAAATGAATGTATTTTCAATAAAAAAATATCGATAACGTGATATCGATAACATGGAATCACTAGTGATATGATTCGTTATTAACTTCGGTTTATCTAATAAAAATGTATCGATTAACGTAAGTATCATTTGTTACGATAAATAATTACTCCCTTTAATGTAATTAATTGGACATTTATATGATTACTTAGATTAGACAGATTAATATGAAAAATATTTTTATATTTCTGACCTAGAAGACTAAAACGCGATGTAATGTTTTACTTAAATATGTACGACATTAAGCACGAAATACAATTAAAGTATTAGTTACGGAATTTTTGTTTAATTTACAATCATGCTGTTACGGAAATCTCGAAAATTGTTACTTATATATTATTAGCTATGTCCACACTATGCCTTTTTTCGGTCGTCACTGGCATGCGTCAAAGTGCATTCAACAGCGCACGTGATGCATGCCTGTGAGGCATGCCTCGTTTTAGTTGAAAGCGTAGCGCAAACTGTGTTGCACGCTGTAGAGAAATTCGAATAAGACTTGGTACTTTTGGTTTTATGGTTTATTTAAATGAATTATTACTATGGTTACACGTTATGATAAATAGCGAGCGGTAGTACTGAGTCGCTCGTGGTTGCGAGCCAACTGACTCATATGTACAATAACATAATATTATAACATAACGAGCGGTTTGGTTGTGTAATCCCGAACATACTCCCAGGGCCGAGATAAAAGATTAATCAACAAAGAACACGTTTAAAAATCATAATAAGCAAGACATATAAAGCCTCATGGTTAGTATTAATAATAAAAATGGTAAAATAAAATGTTACAATTAAATAATTATACAAAGTAAAGTATAGTGTTAAACTAAAAGTGGTAATTAGCACTAATAACTAGTAAAATAAAATTGACAAATAAAATGGTGTAAAAACTTGAAATGGTATAAACTAAACTAATGAGTCCTCTAAGGTAAATGTAGAATTGTCCGTACTATCTATAGCACCAAGCGTTGTAGCCTGATTACTGTGGCGAGTGTTTCGCCTGGGTTTAATACTGGGCCATCGTTTGGCCATGTTTTGGTTACGCACATTCACTGCACTAGCACTCGTCTGACTCGGGTCATCCGTACTCTGCTTTCGCGATGGTACACTACACATTGGTAGAGCTCGACGGCAGCGCTGGTTCCGCCGAATCTAGTCGGGGATTGCCAACGCGACAGGCAGCAGTCCGTGAACAAAAACGCCATCGCCCGTTCTTCCACAGCCATGCTACCCATAAGCACAAAGACACTGCCAACAAGGTGTAGCTAATAGCATAATGGTGAATATCGTTCGATGATATGTCCTCATTTTCAGCGTTCATAGACTTCAAAGTTTCAATTTCATGGTTTATTTTCGTAAAAGATGAATTCAAATCATCTAAAAATGGTGCGTTATTTGTAGGAAGTTTTAAATTAATTATATGGTTAATTTGGTCGATTATTGGTATAGAGAGTCCTGCTGTAGAATTAATATGGTTAGACTGGCGCTGTAGTGAGTATAGAGCAAAATCTTTACCTTTAATTGATTTCTTTTTAACAACATTAATCTCAAAATAGAATATCATAAATTTATTAAAGAATACTGTAGTTTAAATCATATGAAACCATGTGTTATGAATACGACGCTCGGTTGTTTTTTACCTCACCACGCGGTAACTCGAGCGGAGTCATCAACAACTAAATTACGTGTCGTATTCAACGCTTCAGCTAAATCAGCGTTAGGAATGAGCCTTAACGATATAATGTTTACAAGTCCGAATTTACAACAGAATCTTTTAGAATTCATTTTAAAATGGAGACAATATCGATTTGCTTATACTGCAGACATTGAAAAAATGTATAGACAGATTAAAATACACCAAGAAGACCAAATTTATCAGAATATACTGTGGAGAGACGACCCCAAGCAGCCGATCCAAGCATTCCAGTTGACTACGGTAACTTATGGAACAAAACCAGCACCATTTTTGGCCATGATGTGTTTAAAACAGTTAGCCGATTATGAAAAAGAAAACTTTTCCTGATGCAGCAAAAGCATTAAATGATAGCTTCTATATGGATGATTTCTGTGGCGGACATCATTCTATTTTTAAAGCAAACCAGTTAAAGACAGATTTAATTGAATTATCTGAGGTTATTTGAAGGTGGTGGATAAGCCGTTCAGCCTCTCCCGCCACTTTACTTTTTAAGAATTGCATCTTTTGTACATTTGAGAGGGACGGATTTTTGTGAATGCTTTCGGTAAATAAATCTTTAAAAGAAGTCCAACTGTGGTAATTACCATTAAAGATTGGAATATCTATTGGCGGTGTGGTTTTATCACGATGTAACACTGATGACATCTTGGTATTGATGGTTCTCTTTAGTTCTTTAAACATTTTTTCATATTTGTTAAATTGGCTTTGGTAATACATCTCTTCTTCACCATTTTCACTTTCTATTTCCCAGTGGAGCTTGTCGACTGCAGACCAACGGTCTTGCAGATCCTTTAATGCATCTTCGAATTCCCATTTATTCTGCATGTCTTGGATCTCTATGGTACTCACCGTTCGCATAAATGCTCTAAAATTAATGGTCTGTTTATTAATCATTTTGTCCAGTTTGGTATTACTGGTTGATGGGTTGTTACCCTGGTTTTGGGCGTTTTCAATACTGGCTGATGGTCTCGCCTCTTCCTCTGATATTTTTGGTGGCTCGTTAGTTTGCTGCTGTTCTGGCCTTTCTACTATCGATTTTGATAACAGCTGGCCTATGGTTTTTTCAATAATGTCTTTGATGGTAAAATAAGTTTCTTGCGTAATTTCGAAACAATTATTTGTGAAGTAAACATGGTCAAATTCAGCCAGTTTACACATTTTATTATGATTTTGAAGGTAATCATTCCAGTAAGTCTCTAACAAATTTAAACAACGTTTACAGTATTCTATGGTTTTTCTATTTTTTCCATCTTTTTTAAAATTGGTTAAAAGGCTGGTCAAGGACCCGTTAATTTCTGTTTGGTTCAAGAAATAATTATCCATGTTGAAAAGTTAAAAATAAAATGGATGGATCCCACCTGGTAGCTTCTGGTATTAGTTGATGTACAATCACTGTAATCCGTTTCCGTTCACAATTATAGTCACTGGTTTTTTAAGTCTCCGATTTTACGAATAACTGTGAAATGGTAAAGTCACTCGCGAACCGAAGTCCTTTTGTGCTCGAAAGACCATGTAGAGAAATTCGAATAAGACTTGGTACTTATGGTTTAATGGTTTATTTAAATGAATTATTACTATGGTTACACGTTATGATAGATAGCGAGCGGTAGTACTGAGTCGCTCGTGGTTGCGAGCCAACTGACTCGTATGTACAATAACATAATATTATAACCTAACGAGCGGTTCGGTTGTGTAATCCCGAACACACGCCTTCCCGAGCTCGGTGGGTTTCGTTGCAATAAGTCTTTCAACACCTCAACATGGCGTACAATGATAAGGAATTTACGTTAAAGTTTATTGAAGATTATAGAAGTTTCCTACAACTTCGGGATCAAAATAGTAAACTTTACACAAATAAAATTAAAAGACATGCTCTACGAGTTTTGGCGACGAAATGTAGCATGAATATTGATGAACTTAAAAAAAACTCTTCGGTCCTATTTTTCTTTCTTGGACACTTTAAATAAATACATGTAGGACATGGAGTTGTCACCGGTGGTTAAAAATCTAAGAGTTATTGCTAACTTCATTTCTGCAGGTATTGTTTCTCGCAAATGGGTTGACTGCTTTGTGATTTTCGGTCCAACTAATTTCAAAAGTAGATCGAAGATTTTTTTGGACATGCGTGTAGTTTTTGAAAAGAATATCTTTATCATCTCTCAGTTCGCATATAATCACATTACTTTGTTTTTTGAAATTTTTTGATATTGTCCCATACCCACAATTTTTACTTATTTTTACTTATTTTTTGTTTCGTATAGCCAAGAAAGCTGCACGTATTCCGGAAAGTAGTCACACTTTGTTAAAAGTTGACCAAAACTTGACGACTAATTTGGACAATTAGTTGCATGCGTTTTAATGCACACAATAGTTGAATGCGCTAGACGAAGATGATATTGAAAGGTGAAGATGAAAAGGGAATAGTGTGGACATAGCTATCTAGATGCACGCACTTACCCTTTTTTACCTGTCCAACGTGTTCACAGACTTATTATGATATTAATATTACATATAACGTGTTGTTCAGTTTAACACTTCGATTTATAAATATTATTGCTAACACGACACAGCAAATTTTAAAATGAATTCTGAATCAAGCTGAGTAGGTAATTAATTAAGACAAAAATTAAAATATGATATTTGAAGCCAGAGACTCCAACTAACTGTAAGTAAGAAAGAGACGGCGGGTCAATTCAGTTGGCCATTTTCATTTATATTTTTTATGGGTTGGTTGCACTGACCTCTATAATATTGGCTGCCTTTTCAACCAGTGATACCACTTTTTGACGAAACACCTTGCGAGTGCCAAATGTAATTGAAAAAGACAAAAAAAAAGTTATTAACCGTAGAGAGAGAGAGAGGGGTAGGTTTGATTGTTTGCCTTTTTGATTAATCGGAAAAAAAACATCGATGTATACTCGATGTTTAAAACTTAACAATACGTCGGTTTTTAAAACATCGATGTATATCGTCCACTCTTAATCTGATTTGACTAGCAACCGCAATCAGGATTGACAGAAGCTAGTTTTCGGCTATGTAATTTGACTAATGGTCGCAAACTAGATTTATAAAATTCTATTACCGGCCACCTGGAGAAGTAGTGGCCGTAAACTGGCTGATAAAAATCTAGCTTCCGGCCACCAAAAGAAGTAAGTTTAATTTTGCAATATTTTTCACAATATCAACAATTTCGTGGCCGAATACTGGATACAAGACTAATCATAATATTATACAGAGATAGTATGCTATAAATGTTAATATCTAAACGATTTTATTTAAAAAAAAAACAACATATCCTTTACATTATAAAACCTAGATTGCGACCACGTGGCAGGGTTTTAGGTAATATTAAAAATCGTAAACCACTTTGCCGACCTGCTAATTAAAACTAGAAGTTCATAATAATTTGATTGTTTTCACTTAAAACTCTATTAATTATACTTATATATTACATTTATAATTAGTAATATGAGTAAGTACCAAGTTGTAGTAAATACTGCTGTATTACTTTGAAGCAAACTTTATTTCTATGAATACAAATAAATTAAAACACAACGTGTGTACTCGAACTATTATATTGTTACAAGAGAAGGATCTAGCCCAATGGTCCCCAAACTTTTTCGTCTCGTGGACCCCTTTCCAATTTCTACTGCACTAGGTGGACCACATACCTTTTGAATATTAAATTTTTACAAAATCATCAAATTCAAACCTGTTTTTGGTAGGTTTTGGCGCGCCGCGGTTACACTATTGCTGTCCCTATCTGTGCTATTATTATTATTCTATACAATTTTCAATAAATCGCTAATATCTCTAAAAATGTCTATCAAATTATTATGAAATCTATCTTAATCTATTACGGACATAAATACCTACATAAAAACACTAAATATAACATTAAGGGTTAATAAACACCTCAAATATGAAACAAACATTAAAACTTTAAACGGCTTAAAAACACGTTATGTACGCACTATTAAACGTTACAAACATTATACAAGGTGTCCAGAAAGGGTATCGGGTATTTGTAAGTTCAATGAAACAAAAATTATTTGTATGCAATAAAAAAGTTTATTGTTTATTATTAGCATATGAATTGGAGAATTATTTGGAAAAGATGATGTTATCCAAATGATGACCGTTACGTTGCTGGCACTCTTCTAAACGGAAACGAAGATTGGCGATAACACGTTGACACATAGCTATCGATATTGCTGCCATTTCTGACCTGATGTTTTGCTTTAACTGGTTTAGATTCGTCGGATTGTTTTGATAAACCTTACTTTTAAGGTATCCCCATGCAAAATAGTCAAGCGGGCTAAGGTCGGGGCTTCTGGGAGGCCAGTTGATGTTACCCCTTCGCGAAATGACTTTATTAGGGAATAATTCGTTAACAACTTCCATTGAGTCATTTGAGGCATGGCAAGTGGCCCCATCTTGCTGGAACCACGTTCTTGAGTTGAAACCTGCAAACTCCTGCAACTCTGGGACCAAAAAATATCGCAATAACGGTCACTATTCACATTAATTGCTCGGCCTCGTTGATCTTCATGAAAATAAGGACCAATTATGCCTTTAGCAGACATAGCGGCCCAAACAACGACCTTTGGGCTATGTAGGGGTCGTTCATGCTTTCGTCTCGGATTCTCCACTGCCCAGTACCGACAATTCTGCTTATTAACATGACCATTCAGGTGAAAATTTGCTTTGTCACTGAACAGTATGTTGTTAAAGTTGTTAAATCGCTGCAGCATTTCGTTCGCAAAATTCAGTCGATTAGCATAGTCCGTATCCTTCAATTCTTGAACCAATTGAATTTTATAGGCTTTTAGATGTAAGTCTTTCTTTAAAATCGAATGTAAAGATGATTTTTTGATGTTCAACGCTTGGCTTCGCTTTCGGATGGATAAAGACGGATTTTGACGAACCGACGCCTCAACTTCTTCAATTGTTTCTTCATCGCGAACTGAACGAGGACGACCAGAGTTTTGAATTTTAACTGTCGCACCTGTATTCTCGAATATCCTGATCCATTTCCTAATGCTATCGTCACTTGGCGCGTGGCGTGTACGATATTCCGCACGATAGAGACGTTGAGCAGTCACTATTGAATCACCATTATGATAATACGCTCGTACGCAAAATGCGCGATGCGTCCCCGAGTACTGTTCCATCGTGACTAAAACTCCACAAAATGGCGGACGCCACGAACCCCTCCCCGCACCCTTTAGACGCCCCGTTTCGAATATGGCGCGAAAACAAATACCCGATACCCTTTCTGGACACCTTGTACAATACACATAGTAGGCTAACTATCCTATACAACATTAAACATTACATATAACTGTTATAGATTATTGATGAAATATAAGTTCAATACTATAAGAGACTGTTGGGTATGCGTCACTTCCCCTCTGCGTGATTGAGGGGGGGGGAATGCTTCCCCGGTTTGGACGGGCGTTTTTTGTTATGCCGGATGCCCGTCTCGTACACGCCGTACGGATGCCAGTGGGGCGTGATGGTAGTAAGGGGGTCTAATAATGCACGACCGCTTGAGGTGCCGGGTCTTCAAATGAAACTCTCGAACTCTAGTTTACTGCTTGCAGGACGACCAAAGCTTTCTTCTTAACAGAGCCGCTGCGGCTTTTACAGCTTCACCGGACTCCCTATAACCTACGATTCGAGCTAACTAATTTATACACATAGGCACGTTCCCTTCCTTCTGGGAGGAAGGAAGGAACCGTGCATGTGTGTATTTAGAAATCGGAAATGTTTTCTACACTAACTAGCGCAAAAAAAAGAAAAAAAAAGGTCCCTCACAGAACCTATGTATCTGTGTGGTGTGCACGTGTGTATGTTCATACGTGTGTAGTGTTGTATGTAGGTAGCTAAGTGATGCACGTACAGTGTCACTTGTATCGCGCGGGCGGTTGCCTGACGCAAGGGCTTCATGCCGAGGAAACGGACCTAGGCATGGGTTACCGCTAGAAAGGGTGGACGTGGGGGGTGTGCGGGAGTGAAATTCACCGCCCGTCCTCTGCGGAGAGAACGGTGGTTACGCGGGCGTGTTAAACCACTTCCCGAGAGTGGTCACGGCGCGTTGGACTTTGTGTCTGAGGTCGGATCTATTCCTATCTGAGGCATATAAGACTGTATCGTCAGCGTATAGCCCTACCTCGACCTCCGGGAGTCGAGGTAGGTCACTGACGTACAGGTTAAATAGGCTAGGAGCCAGGATCGAACCTTGGGGAACGCCTGAGCGTATTGGACGGGGCGTGGACAATTCACCTTCCACTCTATAGCGAAAGGTGCGATCTGTTAGATAGTCGCGAATTATTTTAATTAGCCTATCGGGGACTTCAGAGTGATACAACTTGAAGATCAAGCCCTCGTGCCAGACCTTATCGAAGGCCTTGGCCACGTCGAAAAAGACCGCAAGTGTACGGCGGGGTTTATATAATTCAGCAAAATTAAATGCAACGTGCTCCGTGAGGCGGTGCACTTGATGAGTGCAAGAATATCTAGCACGGAAACCGAATTGCTCAGGCGGATAGAGGTCTTTCTCCTCTATTACTGACTTGAGACGGTTCAGAAGGATCCGCTCGTACATTTTCCCTAAAGTATTTAGGAGACTGATCGGGCGATAGCTGTCGGGAAGCGACGCGCTCTTGCCGGGCTTACGGATACCTATGACTATGGCCTTTTTCCAGGCGGCTGGAAAATGGCAGTGGGCTATGGCTACATATAAGATGCAGACCAAAAGAGCTATGAGGCATCCTTCTGAACCGTCTCAAGTCAGTAATAGAGGAGAAAGACCTCTATCCGCCTGAGCAATTCGGTTTCCGTGCTAGATATTCTTGCACTCATCAAGTGCACCGCCTCACGGAGCACGTTGCATTTAATTTTGCTGAATTATATAAACCCCGCCGTACACTTGCGGTCTTTTTCGACGTTGCCAAGGCCTTCGATAAGGTCTGGCACGAGGGATTGATCTACAAGTTGTATCACTTTGAAGTCCCCGATAGGCTAATTAAAATAATTCGCGACTATCTAACAGATCGCACCTTTCGCTATAGAGTGGAAGGTGAATTGTCCACGCCCCGTCCAATACGCTCAGGCGTTCCCCAAGGTTCGATCCTGGCTCCTAGCCTATTTAACCTGTACGTCAGTGACCTACCTCGACTCCCGGAGGTCGAGGTAGGGCTATACGCTGACGATACAGTCTTATATGCCTCAGATAGGAATAGATCCCACCTCAGACACAAAGTCCAACGCTCCGTGACCACTCTCGGGAAGTGGTTTAACGAGTGGCGTATAGCCGTTAATCCCTCGAAGAGCGCCGCGATGCTCTTCGATGCGGATTCGTCACAGATACCGTGGAAGCTTAAACCTGTTAAGCTCTACGATAATCCGATTCCGTATGTAAGAGAGACCAAATATCTAGGGGTAACCCTAGATAGTAGGCTCTCTTTTAGACCCCACATCCGTAAGGTTAGGAACAGGGCCGCGTGGGTCCTGGGCCGGTTGCATCCTCTGTTGTGTTCGGTGAGTAAAATGTCCACGCGACATAAGCTCACGCTCTACAAGACGTGTATTCGACCAATTTTGACATACAGTTGCGCCGTGTTCGCACATATGTCCGAGTCGAGTTTCAAACGGTTACAATCGATACAGAATAGGTTCCTCTATCGTCTCACCGGGGCCCCGTGGTATGTTCGAAGCGTAGATCTCCATAGAGATATGGAGCTTCCTTCGATACATGCCTACGTTAAACAGCTCTCCCGTTCGTATTTCGACACCGCGTCGAACCACGCGAATCCGTTAATAAAAACAGCCGCCACTTATGTTCCGGCACCCACGGACATCCGGTGCAAACGCCGGCCGCGCAATATTTTTATTGATCCCGACGATCACATCGAAAATTCGAATAAATATTACACATCCGTCTCTCCAAACAGAGCGTGCCAGCGCCCACGCCCGCGTAACCACCGTTCTCTCCGCAGAGGGCGGGCGGTCAATTTCGCTCCAGCACACCCGTCACGTCCACCCTCTCTAGCGGTAACCCAAGCCTAGGTCCGTTCCTCGGTGTGAAACCCTTGGGTCAGGCAACCGCCCACGCGATACAAGTGACACTGTACGTGCATCACTTAGCTACCTACATACAACACTACACACGTATGAACATACACACGTGCACACCACACAGGTACATAGGTTCTGTGAGGGACCTTTTTTTTTCTTTTTTTACGCTAGTTAGTTAGCGCTAGTTAGTGTAGAAACATTCCGATTATTGAATACACATACGCACGGTTCCTTCCTTCCTCCCAGGAGGAAGGGAACGTGCCTATGTGTATATTTAGTTAGCTCGAATCGTAGGTGTAGGGATTCGAATAGATCGCGACCTATTTGCGAACGCGACGACCGCCCGAGCCGAGGTCCGGCCACTTTGGCACCCTCGTGCGAGTCGTCCACAAAACTTTCGCGGCTGAGTGCCCTCTGCGCTCGCCCCCAAGTCCGGTGAAGCTGTAAAAGCCGCAGCGGCTTTAGGGCCCCTAAGGCTAACAGTGTAGTCAGTTCTAAAAAAAAAAAAAAAAAAAAAAAAAAAAAAAAAAAAAAAAAAAAAAGCTATGAGGCGATCGGGAAGAAGTCTAAGTACTTCATTCCTGATCCCGTCGGGACCTGGTGCTTTTCTAAGCTTAAGGCTTTTTATAATGGAAAGAACCTCCTCAGACGTGACTGGGGACAGGGAGCCTGTCGCGGGGAGCTTATCCAGCTCCCGCACGCATCCATCGATACCCTCGACCCGGTCGGTATTTGCATCGACACTGTTCGGAGAGCACTGGCTCTCCAAACAAGTGGCGAGGCACTCCGCCTTGTCGCTGCTATCGAAAGCGAGTGGTATACCGGGACCCCTCTCGAGGGGGGGCATAAGATAAGAAGCCTCTATTTTGAGGCTGTGAGCTAATTTCCAGTAAGCCAGATGCGACGGCCTTAGCCCTTCGACGAGGGCGTCCCATCTGTGACTTCTGAGTTCTAATATACGGGCTCTAACCGATCTTTGAAGTGCGCGTAAACGTGCGCGGTTTTCCTCGGTCGGAAAGTGGTCGTGCGCACGAGTCGCCGCGTTCTTTTCCGTCAACAACGCCCGCACGTCGGCAGGGAGTACGAAGCGACGATCGCTCGCCTCTTCGACCTCTCTCGAGGCCTCTCCGATGCCGACCTGCAGGTGGTCGACCAGGGAATCGATCGCGATATCTACGTCCGCAACGGACCCCAATACGTCCGGGATCCTATCTAAGCTGGACGAGGACGGCCTGTCCGCAAGATAATGTTTTAGCTTGGCATAGTCAACCACTTGGACCGAAGGAGGGCTAGAGTCGTCTGGTTGACCTAGCTGCATGATGACCGGACGGTGGTCGGAGTCGAGCTCGTGTACGACCCGAATGAGTCGTAACCGAAGCGCGATACCTTTAATGAGAGCTACATCAAGCACTGTCGGCATACAGTTGTCTTGAAAGTGGGTGGGAGTGGGTGGCGCTATGACATCAAAGTTTAGCACGTTCGTTAGCTCTTCGAGTTTAACCCCATTACTGGAGTCTCTCCAATTGCCAAACGAAGTGTGTCCACAATTGAGGTCACCCGCTATAATGACCGATTCACCGAGCGAAAGTAGCTTTTCTAGGTCAGACCTGAGAGGCTCTTTCCTCGGCGAGAGATAAACTGAGACTAACGTTATGGACGGGTGGTTGGTCATTCCTAGTCTACACACGGATACTTCCATATTGGTAAGTATCGGAGGGTCTACCGGCGTACAATATAACGATCGTTTGTAATAAATGAGAGTGCCGCCCCCGCGGCCGGCCCGGTCATTTCTTACAATATTGTAGTTCGCGATTTTAGGATCACGTTTAGCACGCTTTAAGAGCGTCTCCTGCACTAAAAGAACATCTACTTGGTGATCTTTAAGAAAGGTCGCGACGAGATCACGCTGCGGATATAGGTTCCGTGCGTTAAAAAACGAAAGATTTAACGCTTTCGGTTTAAACTTTGCCATTGAAAGGCCCTAAGTTATTATTACACGCCTCACGGTCGAGACGTTGTAGTGTCTCTGAGAGGTGGGGGAACGCGCAAGCGGTCTTGATGAGACCGAAGCGCTCCAGATGGTCATTGTAGTCAATGAGCTCGCGGATATCGTGCTCGCGAAGGAGCAGTATCATTAAGTCGTTACTATTAACGACAGTGTTAGCGGGCGCGCGGGGCGCAGGCGCGCGGGGCGCGGGAATATCCATAGCCATAAGGGGCTGTGGATTGGGGCGACGGGGGCCCCATGCGTTCTGCGATGAACGCACGGGTTGCGGTTGCACCGCGCGGGGTGCGGAGAGGCCGGCGGTGGCCGGGGACTGGCGCGGGACCGGCAGCGCGGGAAATTCCCCTGACGCCAGCGTGGGTTGCGCTTTGATGGCTGAGGCGGGGGGCGCCGCCCGGGGGGCCGCCTGCCTCTGCGTGCGTGGCCGCGTGGTACGCGGGGCCTTGGGGCAACCGCGATAATTCGCGGGATGCCCCTCCTCCCCGCATAACACGCAGCTCGGGGGGACGACGGAGTCACGCTCGCGCGTGCACTCCCGGGTGGGGTGGTCCTCTCGGCACTTTACGCACCGCGGACGAGAGTGACAATTACGGGCAGCGTGCCCGTACAGCTGGCAGTTGTGGCACTGCGCAGGCTGGTGGTTTTTGTATGGGGGCTCCACGTTAATCCCGGAGAGCCCGCACACCGTTCTAACTGAAAGATGGCCTTTCCCTCGGGGGAAAGGTCCAATATGGCCACTACCATTTGTAGTGGCCGCTTATCTTTGCTATACATCCGGTTACTTCCCGGATGGGATAACTTTGCTCCTTGAGCGAGGAGCACACCTCCGACGGGTCGAGCTCCACGGAATGCGGCGGATGACCACTCGGAGGACGCGCTCCTCCGCGAGAGAGTAAGTGTAAAATTGCAGACCTTTCTGCCGGAGGAGGGTGGTAAGTTTACGGTGAGTTTCCGAAGAACTCACCGAAATGGAGATCCCATTTACTATATTTCGAGCTTTGTGGTACTCGAGTTTGAGTCTGCGCATTTCATTGCAGACTCCCATCCAGGCCGCCTTGTCCCGGATTATGACTGGAGGTGGGGCGCGCTCTTTTTTCCCGCCGGCGGGCGCGGGGAGCTGGGAGGACGCGGGGGCGGCGGCGCCCCTGCCTACTGCCTTACCTTCACCTTAGGCGCCGGTTGAGCAGTCGGACTGCTACGCGCCGTTCGCTTGCGCGACGCGACGACGGTGAAGCCGTCATCCTCTGCATCCATCTCCGGAGATGCATCCGGACTCGCGGGCGAATCTAATTCGACCGGAAGGGCCGAAAAGGAATTGGTAGTTTTAACCGCGGCATCCGTGGATCGCGCGGGACGGAAGTACGGGCTGTTTTTGACAACCCTAGATGTAGAGCGCGAATTACGCGGCCCTCGCCTACCGGAGGCGGGGCTTGACCCGCGCGATTGGCTATTCGGGACAGGGGGCGTGGCCGTAGGCGTGGCCACGGCCCCGGGTGACGCGGCGGAAGAGCGCGCCACGGTGCGCGCGGGACGTTTGGGCGCGGCGCTGACTGGCGCGGCGCCAGTCGAAATAACGGTCGCGGCCGTGACGTCATCGGCCGCCTCGCTACCTGAAGCGGCCCCATGACGGGGCGCGGTCGCAACGGTGCGACGCGCGGCGGGAGCGTTATTACAATTATTAAATTCCTCCATGACGGAGGGGCAGCGTACGACGACGAAGTTCTGGAATTTCAGGTTTTCAAACTCCATGGCCTTTATTCTGGCCTGCAACCCGTTAACGCAGGCGGCCAGATCGGTGATTGTTTTTGCCATCTCGGCGGCATTGAGTGGGGTTTGGGACATGGTTTAAATTTACGGCCTCCCTGCCTTAGGGGAAGGGGGGTGCGCCAAAATTTATAACGACTATCCGAGTCGGGCAAAAGTCCTGTGGTCGAGGTGCAATGACACACAGGAAGAACCTATCGGCCCTAAGGAACCCTAGCAAGCCCGGACTGAGGACGCAGACCGGTAATTAAACCGGGCTAGGCCCAAACAGGTTCCCGGGGATGGAGTGTGCAGGATCGGAGGGTTTGGCAGGAGACACCTGGGGCAAGACTATGCGATAACCGCAAAGGCCTAGATTCCCAGGCCCGTCCGAGTCTTGCTGTTTGCCTCTGAAGGAGACAACCAGCGGGCTGCTCGGGTCACGCCCCACTTGCCTTCGTTGGCACCGTCAGGTATCCAGCAAGTGACCACAAAACCGTGGATTTACAAAAAAAAAAAAAACAAGCAAGTCGCACCGAAAAGTGCGGTTTACCGGCAGCGTTGACATTGTTCGTTTACGTCGTTATTACAACAATATATTCGAAATAAATTTCAAACATACAATCGTAATAGTATGGTCACGTGATGGTCGAGAGCACAAACGGAGACACGTCCGTTCGCAACCAAGACCAAATCGGAACCCCCCGCCGCCGGTAGGCCCCGGCGGCTCGCCTTTTATCTTGCCGCAGGAGAGCGAGACGGAGCGATGGCGTCTCTCTCTGTACTGCTCTCGCATTACCAAATATGGTCATGGCCCGTTAACCGCGGTGACGCGTCGCGGTTTCACTATTGCTATCCCTATCTACATTATTATTATTATTTGTATGCAATATCTAATAAATTGCTAATATTTCTAAACATACTTATCGAATTACTCTAAAACCGGTTTTACATTATTGTAGACATAAATATCTATATAAAAACACTAATTGCAACATTATAGGTTGATAAACATTGTAAATACAGAGCGTTAAACATTACAACTTTAAAACGGCTTAAAACATGTTATGTGCACACTATTCAACGTTATAAACATTATAAAAACATATATAGCAGGCTAATTAACCTATACAACATTACATATAACTCCTATAAGACACAGATTATAGACGATACATCAATTCCATACATTAAGCGCATATTTCTATGATATTATAAACATTTTTATAACTTATTTACCATTCTTATATACCTACGAGTTGTAACATTATATTCAAAGCATTAGATTTGATGATCGTTCATACAATTATTAGTCCCTACAACTTATATTTACAATTATGACTGTTATCATCACGCTTAGGCCTATGCGTCGCTAACAATGACTGTTGCCAATAACTCGTTAGATATGATGTTTTGCCGATTTGACACCAGCCTCTCAGATGCCGCCGAAGTGAGGAGCGTAAGTAGGTGTAAAATTAAACTGAATACCCTGTTCCCTTGCAAAATCAGATATGGGCTCCCTATTTTGGTTTATAAACGATCGTATCTCCTTCGCAGCGGCTACAAAATTACGGCCGTTGTCACTAAATATTTCCGATGGTTTTCCTCTACGTGGAATGAAACGCCTAAGAGTCATTACAAATGCATCCTTAGCTAAATCACTAACTGCTTCCAAGTGAATGCACTTATAACGTAGACACACAAAAATTAAGCGACTTCCACGTCCTTTACGATTTAAAATAAGAAATGGTCCGGCAAAATCTAAGCCAACGGATAAGAATGGAAAGTTAGGATTTACGCGCTGTGGAGGTAAGTCACCCATTTTTGGGGACAGTGTTTTACCACTTAGTCGACTGCATCGCACGCAGTTATTAACAGTGCGTCTTGCAAGATGTCTTCCATTAACAGGCCAGACTGACTCTTCTAACTGTTGCTAACAATAATTGCGGACCTGCATGTAAGTTGCCAAGATGCTTTTTTGTAAAATACAATTTCATTAATTTATGTGAGGCGTGCAGAAGTATTGGATGCCCCTTTTAGGGTCTACTGTGCCACTCTAAGATTAGGTAGTTTGTATAAATGAAACATACAATCAGAAGGTTAAATATAAAGTGTATTTGTTACTAAAATGTTCAGGTCTTTATACCCGAACATATGTGTCTGTCAGAGTGGGAGAATCCGGTCCCTTGTTCCTTGCTTGCGTTTGGTCAATGCAGTGTGGACAACAGATGTCGTAGCCCAACAGATGCGGTAGCGGGTCGAGCGCCATGGTGCCAAGGAGCGTCCGCTTGGGGTATTGTTCTCGGCCGATCCCTTTCGTTATTTATTGCGTTATTAATGTTGCGCTATTGTGAAGACGAAGTATCGGCGCTAGTCTTCCGGGTGGCATCCTGTGGAGCGCTTCCTCAATGCGGTAGGTTCGCATGTGCTTAACGCAAGGATGAGATCGTATTTGTGATTGATAATATTTAGCTTGGTAGCAGCTACACCTCTTCTCAAAATCGCATGCGGACCCATCTATTCGTCCGCCAACACGAATTAAACCTGACTTATTATCTAAAAAAGGAGACAATGATAAAATTTTACATCTTGCTGGCAGTCGTTTACCCTTTGAAATCAAATCATATTCAATAGAGAATGACTCACGTTGGGAGATAAGGCACAATGAATGAAATGACTCCAATAATTCTTCTGCTGTAAGTATACCTACATGTGGGCTTAGTTTTATACACACTAATACTTATAATTTATTAGCAACTACTACATTAATTATATGAATCAAGAAAGCTAGTAAATTTCTGTTTTAACTATTTGATTTCAATTTGGTATTAGACCTCGAATATAAATAAGAAAGTGATAAACGCACTAAAACCAAATTATAGTTAAAGGTACTTAACTTTCAATAATGAAATTTAATTATACCTTTTAAAGAAATGATTAAAGAAACAGAGGTAAAATAAAAATCATTTTCTTTTTGCATAATTTTATTAGAAGTAATAAGAAATTAGGTCTGCCTCCGCGATTATTGAAAGTAAATGTCCTGCCTCGACGATTGTTGAAAATGGAACGCCTGAGACTGTGATTGTTGAAAATAGATCGCCTGCCTCGTTGAGTCTTGAAAATAAAATGCACGCTCCGGCGATTGTTGAATATAAAGCGCCTGAGTCTGCGATTGTAGAGTAAAAAATTCCTGCTTCTGCGATTCTTCAATATAAAATACGTGCCTCGGCGTGTTTGTTGGTGTGCTTCAGTTCATTCATGCGGTACCCATTTCTTGGGCTTTTTCCCTTTTACAATTTGTTTTAAATAAATTAAAATTGTTTTATCACTCACACCGAAGTCTGCCGATAACTGTGGCGTAGTTTGCGATGGATCCGCTTTCACGAACACCTTTAATTCTTCATTTTCAGCCGTCCACAGGGTTTGTTTCGTAGATCAAAATTTCCGGAACAAAATAAGTTATAAGTTTATAATAATAAGTTCCTATACTGTTGGTGTCTAAATTCTATAGCCTTCAGCCTCGACTGTAGCTCGGTGACGCATGCGGCCAACTCCGCTACATTCGATGCCATATCGGCGGCAGTGCGTATACTGGGGAACATTATTATTTATTTTATTTTAGGCCTCCCTGCCCCAGGGGCAGGGGGGTGCGCCAAAAATTAAAACCGACTATCCGTAGTCTGGCAAAAAGACCTGTGGTCAGGGTGCCTATCGGCCCTAAGTAAACCCTAACAAGCCCGGGACTGAGAACACAGACCGGTAATTAAACCGGGCTAAGCCCAAACAAGTTCTCGGGGATGGAGGCTTACCGCGAGCGTGTGACACATGTTGGTGTACGACGAACTGCTACGAGAATATATTCAATATAAAATATTAAACATACGTTCGTCTCACAAAAGGTTTCGAAACGGTCGAGAGCGCAAGCGGACGAACACGTCCGTTCACGATAAAGACCGAATCGGAACTCAGCTCCCTATGTCAGTGTCTGAAAGTGAATGTTTTATTGGCTCCCAAAACAGTACAAGTGGCGACGAGGATAAAAGTGAGTACCTACAACAACAAAAAAGAAAAAGAGTAGAGAATAAGTAATTATTGTTTATTGCCTGATAGTTGTTTGTGTGTATATAAATATTGGTTTAACCCTTTTTTGCATGTTTTTTTTTTATTTTGTAAAATAAATGAGGCTGGTGTAATTGATGCTCTATATTGAGGGGAAAATAATCTAAAAATCCTAGTGTATCCTAGTGTATGAAAATAGTAAAAAATAATATGATGGAAATTTACATCATTATGTAGTGCCACATATTTAGCTCAGTACTAAATAAATAAAATATAGAATATGTTTGTACATTCTTTATTCTTAAAATGAGCGCGGACCCGAAGCGGAGCCGGCCGCCTATTATACAATGTGCTACGTCAATCTATACAGAGCGGGACCGCGCACCGAGGGCGCGAACGCGACGGAAACGATTCCCTCGTACTCTGTATATAACCGACGGGGATAACACGCTACGGTAACCAGCTGTCTGGAAACCAGTGCGTGCGAGCCCCTCTCACTACGTGCGACCAACCCTGTTCACACCCGAAACTACTAGGCGTGAAGAGGGCGAAACATCAAGGTACACACACGCAGTGAGGTGCCTGCTGGTAGGCGCGGCGATGACGTAGCACGGAGCGGAATGGACTGGGTCGCTGGCGGGTTGAACTTAGTGAAGATGCGAAGAAATGACACACAGGCACCACAATAAAATTTGCTGTATTCTTCAAGACAATACACTTTGTTAATACTATATCTTCTGGGTACGGTTACTTCCAGTTTCTTGAGTCTCGAGTCTTGAGTCTTGAGTCTTGAGTCTTGATTCTTCAATTTGTGGTACCCGTGTGCGCTCGTTTGCCTTTTTTTTTTTTTTTTTTTTTTTTTTGAACTGACTACACTGTTAGCCTTAGGGGCCCTATCGTCAACCAGAGCCGCTGCGGCTTTTACAGCTTCACCGGACTTGGGGGCGAGCGCTTAGGGCACTCAGCCGCGAAAGTTTGTGACGACCCGCACGAGGGTGCCAGAGTGGCCGAACCTCGGCTCGGGCGGTCGTCGCGAATGCGAAAAAGTCGCGATCTAGCTAATTCCCTAATCTTATGAAAATTCGAGCTAACTAATATATACTCATATGCACGTTCCCCTCC
>JAVKPJ010000104.1:0-49484 GCA_033032175.1 Saturnia japonica
ACTCAACTTGAGCCCTCATCGGCCCCAACCCGGTACTGAGTGCGCTGCTCACACGCCACACTCAGGAGAGTTTATCGGCTCTCCAGCCTAGATCCGTAGTGTTCAGCGAGACAGGGTCACCTCGAGAAGGATGTGGTTCTTCACCACGCACTACGGTCTTGAGGTGGCAGGCTAAGGCTCTCTCCGAAAGGAAAGAGCTGTATTGCGCCTGTGGGTCCACCCCCTGCAGATCAGAGATACAAGTACCTCATCACGCCTGCTCGACCCCTAAAATTTATCTATAATATCTGTTATATTTGTAGAAGAACCATCGAAAAGGGAGGATCCTCCGACCAGACGGGTGTTATGTCTGGCGGGCAGCTGCCCAACCTAACCTAACCTTTTTTTTTTTTTTTTTTTTTTTTTACGTGGGGAAATCCTGCATGGATCCGCCTCCCGAGCCGGGCAGCTCGAAAGGGGTATGTCAGACTCTTACTGACTAAAACCCCACGGTGTTCCTTCTTCACCCATTTGGCCGGGGAGTAGGGACAGCTTACGCATTACTTCTACTCGCCCGACGGGTGTAGGCCCCTCATAAGGGGCCACCTTCAGCGGTCTGAGGGGTCGAGGTGTGTGACACCCTCCGACGAACCTACGAGGGGCGCATCGAACACTGATGCGCCACGCCTCGGGCCTGTGCATTAGCTGCAAGGGCGAAGGACGTGCCCGCGTCCGACACCCGCAGGCCGTTTTTACGGCGGCAGGAGGTCATTCCTGACCCTGCGCCGCCGGGTTCGTCGACCGCGGGAGGGGAGCTCTGACGTCTGCTCCCTCTCCCTCTCCGCCGCCTCCTTTGCGAGCATGACGCCCTCGCAGAATGAGGCGACGGAGTTCCACCCGCTCTCACTCGCAACCATGGACGAAACGACGGTCGGGAGTGAGAGATCGGGCCCTATAGCCGCGATGAGGTCGCGGCGTGACGAGTCCCATGCGGGACAGGCGGCCAGTGTGTGCTGCGCGTTATCGACCGCACAGCCACAATGATGGCACCCAGTCGTTGGCTCTCGGCCTATGCGACACAGGTAACTCCCGAAACATCCGTGTCCCGAGAGCACCTGCGTCAGCCGGAAGGTTAGGGTGCCGTGCCGCCTCCGTACCCATGCCGTCAAATGAGGCCTCACGGCCTCGACGGTCGTCACGCCGGCGCTGGGGTGCTCCAGTCGTCGGTCCCACTCCGCCATGACCAGGATCTGGTGCAGCTCTGCCCTTCGCGCCTCGATCTCACGAGGCGCATGTCGTATTCCTCTCTTTAACGCCTCGCCGCGCCACCTGTAGAGCGACGCGAGGGCTTCCGCCTCCAGATCCCATGGCGGAGATCCGACCAGTAGGGAGGCCGCCTCGAAGGAGATCGTGCGATATCCCCGGGCTGCTCTGACGGTCATCGCTCTCTGCGGTTTGCGCAGAGCGGCGATATTACGGGCCGCCAGGTTCTCAGCCCACACCGGGGCCCCGTAAAGGGCCATGGACCGCACGATCCCCATGTAGAGCCTTCGGCACGCGGAATTTGGACCCCCCAGGTTGGGCAACAGCCGCGCTAACGCGGCCGCAGCGCCCATAAGACGGGGGGTCAGCTGCCTGAAGTGCTCTACAAAGTCCCATCGGCTATCCAGAACGAGTCCAAGATATTTCATATTGGACTGGATGCCGATTGGGACGCCTCCCACGATGATCTGGGACCCTCTCGGTGGCGCATTCCGAGGCCCATGGAAACACAGAGCCTCAGATTTTTGCAGCGCCACATTTAGTCCCAGACGCCGGATCCGACCGACGACGTGTGCCACCCCAGCGGTTGCCAATATCGCGGCTTCGCGGTGCGACTTAGCTCTCGACGTGACCAGTGTGTCGTCGGCATAACACACGACACTGAGGCCACGGAGGAGCGCACCGCGCAACACCCAGTCGTATCCGATGTTCCAGAGAAGAGGGCCCAAAACTGACCCCTGGGGAACACCGGATACGACGTCTCGCCGACACATTCCACTCCGACCCGGGAAGACTACATACCTCTCGGAGAGGTACGCCCCGACTATGCGGCGGAGGTAGGATGGCACTCCGTGAAATCGGAGCGCCTCTCTAATTGTGGCCCAGGGCAAGGTGTTAAAGGCATTTGCGATGTCTAAAGACACCGCTATCACCACCTCGCCCCGAGCAATGGCCTCCTCCGCCAGACTCCTCACTTGCGCGATCGCGTCAATCGTGGAGCGCCCTCTGCGGAAACCGAACTGGTTCGCCGCCAAATCCGGCCCCACGTGCGTTAAATGGCCGACGAGGCGGTTTGCAATCACTCTCTCGAAGAGTTTGCCCACCTCGTCGAGCAGCACAATGGGGCGGTATGCGGACGGCGAGTCCGCCGGGCGCCCCGGCTTTTGGAGCAGGACTAGACGGCCGGTTTTCCACTTCGACGGAAACCGGCCCTGCTCCAGACACACGCTGAGGAGTCCCAATAGTCGGGGCTCGAGGACCTCTTGGGCCAGGACCCACGCTCGACCAGGCAGGCCGTCGGGCCCTGGGGCGGTGTTTTTGGCCGCGAGGCGTTTCACCGCCGCCCTCAATTCTTCCCGGGTCACGTCGGGTACGTCGTCTCGGTCCACGTCGGGCTCGGCCGCGGGCGGAGCCATGTGGGGAGGTGAAAACTCCTCCCTGGAGGGAAACAGAGCGCTCACCACTTCCTCGAGGAACTCTGACTGGAGACTCTGGGTTACCGGGGGGGCCCATTGGCGAAATTTGCCGCGTACCATCCTGTACGGGCGGCCCCACGGATCCCGATTGAGCGTCTCCAGGAATTCCTCTCTGGCCAGAGCTTTTGCGCGCTCAATGGCCCGTCGGAGGGTGAGCTTAGCTGCTCTGTAACCCTCATGCAGCTCCGCCTCTCCGGGGCTTGCGACCTGCGAATGACGTCGTCTGCGCCTTATCCTGGTGTACTGGCGGCGCGCTGCTACGCAAAGTGCACGCAGCTGCGCGATTTCAGCGTTCCACCAGTACACCTGGCGCTTAGCTGGACGACGCCCAACTCTCGGCATCGCCGCGTCACATATATGCGACACTGCGGCTCGCAGTCGCTCCGCCCCATCTTCGACATCGGCAGGCCTCTCGGGTGTTCCATCCATCACCCAGGCTTGCACGATGGCGGCCTCGACGAACACCTCGCGATCGAGGCGTCCCAGAGCCCAACGTGGACTGTCCTCTTCCAGGGCTCTCGGGACCGGTCGTCCCGAGGTCTGGGCGGACACTTCGAACTGTATGTAAAGATGGTCCGAAAGTGTCTCTACCCCCTCCAGGACTCTCCAGTCCCGAACACGGCGTGCTATTGCAGGGCTACCGAACGATAGGTCCACTATGGATTCGCCCTGCGGTCGCACGCACGTGTTTATTGAGCCCCTGTTAAGGACGAGTAGGCCTGATGTTACGGCCCACTCTTCCAGCGCCTCACCCCTATTGTCCGTGGATGGGGAACCCCAAGCCGTAGATTTGGCGTTGAAGTCCCCGAGGACTAGGACAGGGTGAGGGTGGCTGCCCGAGACGACAGTGCCCAACTCCACCAAAAGTGCCTCGAAGTCGGCGAGACTCCATCGAGGGGGTGCGTACACCCCCACCACCACAATGTCGCCGAGACGCGCCGCCACGTATCCCTGGCCCTCCTTGATGTTAGCGAAGGGCGGGGAACCGGCGGCGGGTCGGGAAATGATGGCCACCGAGCCATCTCGATCTCCCGCCCAGTTATCTCGGGGCGGCACGAAGTATGGCTCGGCTATCACGGCGACGCTGATTGACCACTGTGCCATGCTTTGGACTAACAAGTCTTGTGCACTGGCACAATGGTTCAGATTCCCTTGGAGGAGACGGATAGCCATTAACTAGTTTGTTCCATCTCATCCGTCTGGACCGTCGTCGGCGCTTTAGGAACAGCCGACGAGGTCAGAGGCTGTGTCGGGGCTTTTCCCCTCCTAACCCTCTTTGCTTTCTTTGACTTGGGTGTCGACGAAACACACGCTCCACCCCCCATCCGATGTCCCATTGGTTTACCCGCTCGTGCGCAGACAGCACAGTGTGGGTCCGCTTTACAGTCTCCAGCTTTGTGACCAGGTTGACTACAGCGATAACATAGCTGACTGTAGTCAACATCGCAGGGACAATTAAGCCCAACGTGGCCAACCTGGAAGCAGCGGAAACACCGTTGTGGGCGAGGCTGCAGGATCTTCACCCGCGCCGACACCCATCCCACCAGTAACCGTCGGCCGTCACCAAGCTTCTTCGCTGTTGCTACTGGACAAGTCACTATGGCCGTTCCAGTCCCATCCGGTCCGGGACGCGGGTCATTACTTTTTACCAGTCCAGGTGGGCATTCTCCTGCAGAGGCGACGGCTGCGATTAGTTTCTCGGCCGTGACCGAGTCGTCCAGGCCTGAGATGCGCACGCTTGCACTCCTCACCGGCCTGGACACCTTAATGTACCCCTCTGGGAAGGACAGCCTTATTTTATTCGCCAAAGCATCAGCTTTATCATTGCTGTCAGCGCCAGGTACCTCCAATATAGCTGCTCCAGTCACCGCCCTCCTGTAATTCACACCCTCGATTCCGAGGCTTCCTAGGTCTACACTGTCCCAGGTTTTGGACAGCACCTCTTTGTACGTAAGACCACTCGTTGCCGCCTCCGACTGCAGCGTGATTACCACTGCAGTGGACTTTGAGGCACGAAGTCTACGAGTCTTTTTACTCTTCTTAGGAGGCGCTGCCTTAGGCTTTACCTTCTTGGACCTTGACGCCTTTTTGCCCCCCTTGCCGACTAACACCCATTCCCCCTCAGAGGTTTTGGGAGCAGCCAGCTTCTCGCTGTAGGAGGAGGGACGAGAATTGGGTGCAGCTGAGATAGGTACTGCTTTCCCTACCTTCGAGCTGTTCTTCTTCACAGCCGCTTGCCGGGAGTCTGCCAGCCGTGAAGGCCGAGTTTCGGGAACTACCGGTTTCGACGAGAGCTGTGCAGCCTTTCTGTCCGCCGCTAAAGGAGGGCGAAGTCGTTGTTCCGGGAGGAGCCTATCCTCCAACGCCTCGAAGCGTGCACTCATTATATTGAGAATCTCCCTGAATTTCCCATCAATATCCGAAGTGTCGCTCCGAGGACGCTTTTGTTGCCTCTGAGGCAAAGGAGGAAACTCTTCCCTCGAAAGTCTTCTTGGAGGTGAAGAGGGTGGCGCGACAACGGAAGAGACGCTGGCTTCAGGCACTGGCTGGCGGACCTTCAAGAAGTCCGCTCTTAACTCCGCGAGCTCTTTGCGGAGCTCTGCCAGTTCTTCTGCCTGCCTTCTGTTTCTCTCCTCTACTCGCGTGTATGCAGCTTGGACCCTCTCCAACTCCTCGGTGGTGGTCCGATTGCTGAATTTTTCCACTGCGTCCTTAATGGAAGCAGCTGCATCCTTGAGGGCTTTTGTGAACGTGCCCTTGAGGTTCGTCGACTTTTGAGCGACCTTGAGGATCACCTCAACGTCACCCAGCACCCTGTCTGTTAAGTGGGAGGAGAGTTCCTCCTCCGGAGCAGTTGCGATATCTTTCACGGTCCTATTTTGCCGCGTCCGTGCTGCCACCTTCGCAATCTCCTCCTCGGCTGAGAGGCGGATACCCTCTTCCTTTAGACGCAAGTATTCGGCCTTTTGTTTGGCTAGGCCTGCGTATTCGCCTGTTGTAATGGGGCGACCCCTTCCTTTCTTTGGAACAGGAGTGGTACACCCTAATTCCACTGGCTGGGAATCGGACTCCGAGCCAGTATCTTCAGCCTCCACCCGGTCCAAGCTACCACCTTTCCTTTTTTCGCCCCTCTTTGTGTCCCAGAAGGCGCCAGAAGGAATGTCCTCGGTGGACTCCACTGTAATCATGGAAGCCTGACTGGATTCGCTGCAGACCGACACCCGGTCCAGCGATAAGTCCCTCTCGATTATCACGACGGGATTCATCACCGCCGCTTCCACATCTAACGTACCTCCACTGCTGGAGGCACCCTCCACATTTTCCTTAAAACTAGAATTACAATTAGGGCTATATACAATATTTACAGTTTTTTTAGAAGTTTCGCTCATTTTTGTTCCCACGATTGTGGGGGAAGTAACGGTCCACCCAGGCAGTGCCCCCTGTACCTGGGTAAGCCTAGCGTAACCCGTCAAGAGAGTCGGCCGGTTCTATGACGGGGGTCGCACTAGAGACTGAACATCCCATCAGCCATGCATCCTCTCGCGGTGCGCCGCCGCTTAGGATTTGGGGTAATTTTTTATAGAGCCCGCCAACAAGCCATGTCCTTCGTCAGCTCTGAGGAGCAGAGAGTAGAGAAACGAGGCCCCCCCTGTCAGGTATTAGCCGTCGGCCGTGAAGCGGCCGCCGTTGCCCGGGATGCACCACGCGGAGGTTCCTGACTCGCACCCCCGCAGAACCTTTTTTTTTTTTTTTTTTTTTTTTACGTGGGGAAATCCTGCATGGATCCGCCTCCCGAGCCGGGCAGCTCGAGAGGGGTATGTCAGACTCTTACTGACTAAAACCCCACGGTGTTCCTCTTTCACCCATTTGGCCGGGGAGTAGGGACAGCTTACGCATTACTTCTACTCGCCCGACGGGTGTAGGCCCCTCATAAGGGGCCACCTTCAGCGGTCTGAGGGGTCGAGATGTGTGTGACACCCTCCGACGAACCTACGAGGGGCGCATCGAACACTGATGCGCCACGCCTCGGGCCTGTGCATTAGCTGCAAGGGCGAAGGACGTGCCCGCGTCCGACACCCGCAGGCCGTTTTTACGGCGGCAGGAGGTCATTCCTGACCCTGCGCCGCCGGGTTCGTCGACCGCGGGAGGGGAGCTCTGACGTCTGCTCCCTCTCCCTCTCCGCCGCCTCCTTTGCGAGCATGACGTCCTCGCAGAATGAGGCGACGGAGTTCCACCCGCTCTCACTCTCAACCATGGACGAAACGACGGTCGGGAGTGAGAGATCGGGCCCTATAGCCGCGATGAGGTCGCGGCGTGACGAGTCCCATGCGGGACAGGCGGCCAATGTGTGCTGCGCGTTATCGACCGCGCAGCCACAATGATGGCACCCAGCTGTTGGCTCTCGGCCTATGCGACACAGGTAACTCCCGAAACATCCGTGTCCCGAGAGCACCTGCGTCAGCCGGAAGGTTAGGGTGCCGTGCCGCCTCCGTACCCATGCCGTCAAATGAGGCCTCACGGCCTCGACGGTCGTCACGCCGGCGCTGGGGTGCTCCAGTCGTCGGTCCCACTCCGCCATGACCAGGATCTGGTGGAGCTCTGCCCTACGCGCCTCGATCTCACGAGGCGCAG
The DNA here is from genome assembly GCA_033032175.1 of Saturnia japonica. Lineage (NCBI taxonomy): Eukaryota > Metazoa > Arthropoda > Insecta > Lepidoptera > Saturniidae > Saturnia > Saturnia japonica. The sequence goes on from JAVKPJ010000104.1 coordinate 7,350, forward strand.
GTCGTCTTCCTCTCTCCAACGCCTCCCCGCGCCACCTGTAGAGCGACGCGAGGGCTTTCGCCTCCAGATCCCATGGCGGAGATCCGGCCAGTAGGGAGGTCGCCTCGAAGGAGATCGTGCGATATCCTCGGGCTACTCTGACGGCCATCGCTCTCTGCGGTTTGCGCAGAGCGGCGATATTACGGGCCGCCAGGTTCTCAGCCCACACCGGGGCCCCGTAAAGGGCCATGGACCGCACGATCCCCATGTAGAGCCTTCGGCACGCGGAATTTGGACCCCCAAGGTTGGGCAACAGCCGCGCTAACGCAGCTGCAGCGCCCATAAGACGGGGGGTCAGCTGCCTGAAGTGCTCTACAAAGTCCCATCGGCTATCCAGAACGAGTCCAAGATATTTCATATTGGACTGGATGCCGATTGGGACGCCTCCCACGATGATCTGGGACCCTCTCGGTGGCGCATTCCGAGGCCCATGGAAACACAGAGCCTCAGATTTTTGCAGCGCCACATTTAGTCCCAGACGCCTGATCCGACCGACGACGTGTGCCACCCCAGCGGTTGCCAATATCGCGGCTTCGCGGTGCGACTTAGCTCTCGACGTGACCAGTGTGTCGTCGGCATAACACACGACACTGAGGCCACGGAGGAGCGCACCGCGCAACACCCAGTCGTATCCGATGTTCCAGAGAAGAGGGCCCAAAACTGACCCCTGGGGAACACCGGATACGACGTCTCGCCGACACATTCCACTCCGACCCGGGAAGACTACATACCTCTCGGAGAGGTACGCCCCGACTATGCAGCGGAGGTAGGACGGCACTCCGTGAAATCGGAGCGCCTCTGTAATTGTGGCCCAGGGCAAGGTGTTAAAGGCATTTGCGATGTCTAGAGACACCGCTATCACCACCTCGCCCCGAGCAATGGCCTCCTCCGCCAGACTCCTCACTTGCGCGATCGCGTCAATCGTGGAGCGCCCTCTGCGGAAACCGAACTGGTTCGCCGCCAAATCCGGCCCCACGTGCGTTAAATGGCCGACGAGGCGGTTTGCAATCACTCTCTCGAAGAGTTTGCCCACCTCGTCGAGCAGCACAATGGGGCGGTACGCGGAAGGCGAGTCCGCCGGGCGCCCCGGCTTTTGGAGCAGGACTAGACGGCCAGTTTTCCACTTCGACGGAAACCGGCCCTGCTCCAGACACACGCTGAGGAGTCCCAATAGTCGGGCTCGAGAACCTCTTGGGCCAGGACCCACGCTCGACCAGGTAGGCCGTCGGGCCCTGGGGCGGTGTTTTTGGCCGCGAGGCGTTTCACCGCCGCCCTCAATTCTTCCCGGGTCACGTCGGGCACGTCGTCTCGGTCCACGTCGGGCTCGGCCGCGGGCGGAGCCATGTGGGGAGGTGAAAACTCCTCCCTGGAGGGAAACAGAGCGCTCACCACCTCCTCGAGGAACTCTGACTGGAGACTCTGGGTTACCGGGGGGGCCCATTGGCGAAGTTTGCCGCGTACCATCCTGTACGGGCGGCCCCACGGATCCCGATTGAGCGTCTCCAGGAATTCCTCTCTGGCCAGAGCTTTTGCGCGCTCAATGGCCCGTCGGAGGGTGAGCTTAGCTGCTCTGTAACCCTCATGCAGCTCCGCCTCTCCGGGGCTTGCGACCTGCGAATGACGTCGTCTGCGCCTTATCCTGGTGTACTGGCGGCGCGCTGCTACGCAAAGTGCGCGCAGCTGCGCGATTTCAGCGTTCCACCAGTACACCTGGCGCTTAGCTGGACGACGCCCAACTCTCGGCATCGCCGCGTCACACATATGCGACACGGCGGCTCGCAGTCGCTCCGCCCCATCTTCGACATCGGCAGGCCTCTCGGGTGTTCCATCCATCACCCAGGTTTGCACGATGGCGGCCTCAAGGAAACCTCGCGATCGAGGCGTCCCAGAGCCCAACGTGGACTGTCCTCCTCCGGGCCTCTCGGGACCAGTCGTCCCGAGGTCTGGGCGGACACTTCGAACTGTATATAAAGATGGTCCGAAAGTGTCTCTACCCCCTCCAGGACTCTCCAGTCCCGAACACGGCGTGCTATTGCAGGGCTTGCGAACGATAGGTCCACTATGGATTCGCCCTGCGGTCGCACGCACGTGTTTATGGAGCCCCTGTTAAGGACGAGTAGGCCTGATGTTATGGCCCACTCTTCCAGCACCTCACCCCTAGCGTCCGTGGACGGGGAACCCCAAGCCGTAGATTTGGCGTTGAAGTCCCCGAGGACTAGGACAGGGTGAGGGTGGCTGCCCGAGACGACAGTGCCCAACTCTACCAAAAGTGCCTCGAAGTCGGCGAGACTCCCATCGAGGGGGTGCGTACACCCCCACCACCACGATGTCGCCGAGACGCGCCGCCACGTATCCCTGGCCCTCCTTGATGTTAGTGAAGGGCGGGGAGCCGGCGGCGGGCCGGGAAATGATGGCCACCGAGTCATCTCGATTACCCGCCCAGTTATCTCGGGGCGGCACGAAGTATGGCTCGGTTATCACGGCGACGTTGATTGACCACTGTGCCATGCTTTGGACTAGCAGGTCCTGCGCACTGGCACAGTGGTTTAGATTCGCTTGGAGGAGACGGATGGCCATTATTAACTGGTTTGTTCCATCTCCTCCGTCTGGACCGTCGTCGGCGCTTTAGGAACAGCCTGTGAGGTCGGGGGCTGTGTCGGGGCTTTTCCCCTCCTAACCCTCTTTACTTTCTTTGACTTGGGTGTCGGCGTCACACACGCTCCGCCCCCCATCCGATGTCCCGCTGGTTTACCCGCTCGTGCGCAGACAGCACAGTGTGGGTCCGCTGTACAGCCTCCAGCTTTGTGGCCAGGTTGACTACAGCGATAACATAGCTGACTGTAGTCAACATCACAAGTACAATTAAGCCCGACGTGGCCAACCTGGAAGCAGCGGAAACACCGTTGTGGGCGAGGCTGCAGGATCTTCACCCGCGCCGACACCCAACCCACCAGTAACCGTCGACCATCGCCAAGCTTTTTCGCCGTCGCCACTGGACAAGTTACTATGGCTGTTCCTGTACCATCAGGTCCAAGACGCGGCTCGCTACTTTTCACTTGTCCAGGTGGGCACTCCCCAGCTGAGGCGATGGCTGCGATTAGTTTCTCGGCCGTGACCGAGTCGTCAAGGCCTGCGATACGCACGCTTGCGCTTCTTACCGGCCTGGACACCCTAATATCCTCCGCTGGGAAGGACAGTCTTATTTTTGTCCGCCAAAGCATCAGCTTTATCATTGCTGTCAGCACCAGGTACCTCCAATATAGCTGCTCCAGTCGCCGCCCTCCTGTAATTCACACCCTCGATTCCGAGGGTGTTTAGGTCTACACTATCCCAGGTTTTGGACAGCACCTCTTTGTACGTAAGACCTCTCGTTACCGCCTCCGACTGCAGCGTGATTACCACTGCAGTGGACTTTGAGGCACGAAGTCTACGAGTCTTTTTACCCTTCTTAGGAGGCGCTGCCTTAGGCTTTGCCTTCTTGGACCTTGACGCCTTTTTGCCCCCCTTGCCGACTAACACCCATTCCCCCTCGGAGGTCTTGGGAGCAGCCAGCTTCTCGCTGTAGGAGGAGGGACGAGAATTGGGTGCAGCTGACATAGGTACTTTGCTTTCCCTACCTTCGAGCTGTTCTTCTTCACAGCCGCTTGCCGGGAGTCTGCCAGCCGTGGAGGCCGAGTTTCGGGAACTACCGGTTTCGACGAGAGCTGTGCAGCCTTTCTGTCCGCCGCTAAAGGAGGGCGAAGTCGTTGTTCCGGGAGGAGCCTATCCTCCAACGCCTCGAAGCGTGCACTCATTATATTGAGAATCTCCCTGAATTTCCCATCAATATCCGAAGTGTCGCTCCGAGGACGCTTTTGTTGCCTCTGAGGCAAAGGAGGAAACTCTTCCCTTGAAAGTCTTCTTGGAGGTGAAGAGGGTGGCGCGACAACGGAAGAGACGTTGGCTTCAGGCACTGGCTGGCGGACCTTCAAGAAGTCCGCTCTTAACTCCGCGAGCTCTTTGCGGAGCTCTGCCAGTTCTTCTGCCTGCCTTCTGTTTCTCTCCCTCTACTCGCGTGTATGCAGCTTGGACCCTCTCCAACTCCTCGGTGGTGGTCCGATTGCTGAATTTTTCCACTGCGTCCTTAATGGAAGCAGCTGCATCCTTGAGGGCTTTTGTGAACGTGCCCTTGAGGTTCGTCGACTTTTGAGCGACCTTGAGGATCACCTCAACGTCACCCAGCACCCTGTCTGTTAAGTGGGAGGAGAGTTCCTCCTCCGGAGCAGTTGCGATATCTTTCACGGTCCTATTTTGCCGGCCGGTCCGTGCTGCCACCTTCGCAATCTCCTCCTCGGCTGAGAGGCGGATACCCTCTTCCTTTAGACGCAAGTATTCGGCCTTTTGTTTGGCTAGGCCTGCGTATTCGCCTGTTGTAATGGGGCGACCCCTTCCTTTCTTTGGAACAGGAGTGGTACACCCTAATTCCACTGGCTGGGAATCGGACTCCGAGCCAGTATCTTCAGCCTCCACCCGGTCCAAGCTACCACCTTTCCTTTTTTTCGCCCCTCTTTGTGTCCCAGAAGGCGCCAGAAGGAATGTCCTCGGTGGACTCCACTGTAATCATGGAAGCCTGACTGGATTCGCTGCAGACCGACACCCGGTCCAGCGATAAGTCCCTCTCGATTATCACGACGGGATTCATCACCGCCGCTTCCACATCTAACGTACCTCCACTGCTGGAGGCACCCTCCACATTTTCCTTAAAACTAGAATTACAATTAGGGCTATATACAATATTTACAGTTTTTTTTAGAAGTTTCGCTCATTTTTGTTCCCACGATTGTGGGGGAAGTAACGGTCCACCCAGGCAGTGCCCCCTGTACCTGGGTAAGCCTAGCGTAACCCGTCAAGAGAGTCGGCCGGTTCTATGACGGGGGTCGCACTAGAGACTGAACATCCCATCAGCCATGCATCCTCTCGCGGTGCGCCGCCGCTTAGGATTTGGGGTAATTTTTTATAGAGGTTGTCTTCCTCGCGGTCCGGGCGGTAAAGCCAAGACCCTCGGTCCCATACGAAGCCGCGAGACGTGACCACGACACTCCGATGGGATTACGAGATCGACGGTGGCAAGCCGGACAACGTGTCCAACCTGTCCGCCCGACGGCAGTGTGAGCGCACGCCGAGCCCGCCAACAAGCCATGTCCTTCGTCAGCTCTGAGGAGCAGAGAGTAGAGAAACGAGGCCCCCCCTGTCAGGTATTAGCCGTCGGCCGTGAAGCGGCCGCCGTTGCCCGGGATGCACCACGCGGAGGTTCCTGACTCGCACCCCCGCAGAACCTAACCTAACCTTTTTTTTTTTTTTTTTTTTTTTTTACATGGGGAAATCCTACATTGGATACACCTCCCGCCGTCGGGGGACAGCGAGAGGGTTATGCCGGACTCCTACCGGCTAAAACCCCATGGCCGCATCGGCGCGTGTGTGAACAGGGTCTCGGGAAACGCGGCAAGCATGCACCGCGGCCCCATTCACGCGCTCGGGTCACCCGCAGATAGTAAAATAACGGGGACCCTCATCTCGGGGAGTTTAATAGCACTCTCCCACGCTTCTCAGATGAAGCGGCGGCAAAACCGTGCTTCGTCGTCACGGGCCTTCAATGTGCAGTAACGAACGCCCCCGCGTCCGTTACCTTAAGGCTTGTTAGGGAGGTAGTGCATGATGAGCACCCCTTCCCCTCCTCCTTCTTCCGCGTCCTCTCTCTCGACGCGCTGTCGGAGCTGCGGGATCCCTTTCCCTGGCTCTTTCTGTCTCTTCCTTTACAGAGAGGACAGCCTCGCAGAATGTCAAAACGGCGCTCCATGATCTCTCACTGCTAACCATTTCTCGGATGAGGGTCGGTAGAGAAAGATCATTACCAACTATCGCAGTGAGGTCACCACGTTGTTCCGCCCCCATGCAGGGCAGTGCTCCAAAGTATGTTCTGCCGTGTCCACGTCACACCCGTCACAATGGAAGCATCTAGGTGTAAGTTCCTTCCTTGCTATTTGGTGCAGATACTTACCAAAACAGCCGTGGCCACTAAGCATCTGCACCAGCCGGAATGTAAGTGTTCCATGTGTCCTTTTCCACCCATTCCGTAAGTACTGGGCGAATTGCCTCGATAGTCTTGACGCCGACACTTGTTGAAGAGAGTCTCTCCTTCCACGTCATCAGCACTACTCGCTGGATGTGAGACTTTTGTGCTTCTTCCTCCCTGGGCGGAAAGATCTCGCCGCGAGCGATTTTCTCTGCACGCCACGTATACATGGCGGCATATGCATGCGCCACCAGTTCCCACGGTGGGGTTCTTGCCAACAGGCACGCTGCCTCATATGATATAGTGCGGTAGCCACGCACCACCCTAACAGCCATAACTTTTTGCAGATTCCGCAAAACTGCAGAATTACCAGCCGTCAGGGCTTCATGCCAACCGGCGCTCCGTACAATAACATTGACCGGATAACTCCCAAATACAGAGACCGGCAGCCATCACCAGCACCTCCGAGGTTGGGAAGGAGACCTGCCAGTGCTGAGGCACTCCTTAAGACTTTTGGAGCCATTTGACGAAAATGCTCACAAAAGGTCCAGCGACTGTCCAAGATTAATCCTAAGTACTTCATAGTGGATCCAACTTCGATTTGAACTCCACCAATGATCAGATGGGTGCCACGCGGAGGTGCTTTACGTGAGCCGTCAAAGCATATGGCTTCCGTCTTATTAAGAGCGACCTCTAACCCTAGTAGCCTGATTCTCCCCACAACTTGTGCAACACTCGCAGTTGCCAAACGAATTGCATCTCTCAGGGTGTTTCCGCGAGCCGTAACGAGAGTGTCATCAGCATAGCATGTCACTGCTGCGCCAGGCAGGAGAGCACCTCGCAGCACCCAGTCATACCCGATGTTCCACAGGAGCGGACCGAGGACTGACCCCTGTGGAACACCGCACGACATCTCCCTTTGGTGGGCGCTTCCATCCTGCCCGACGCATGTGACACGCCTATACTCTAAGTAGGACTGGACGATCCTACACAGATAATGGGGTACCCCGTGATATCTCAACGCTTCCATTATGCATTCCCAGGGCAAGCTGTTAAAGGCGTTGGCTATATCCAAAGACACAGCCAACAGCACTCCGCCCTGGGAAACAACTTCGTCCGAGAGGGTCTTAACTCGTAAAATCGCGTCAACCGTAGACCGACCCTGTCGGAAACCAAACTGTACCTCTGATAGGTCGGGTCCAATGCGGGTCAGGTGTTTAACGAGACGCCGCGAGATGACACGCTCCAAAAGTTTTCCTGCCTCATCAAGGAGGACAATAGGCCGATAGGCAGACGGCGAGTCCGCAGGACGACCCTGTTTCCTTAGAAGGACGAGACGGCCTGTCTTCCACTGAGGAGGAAACTGACCTGACTGTAAACAGGCACTAAAAAGCCTCCTCAACCTGTCACCTAAAAATTCCAGTGCAAGTACCCAGGCGCGACCTGGGATTCCATCGGGCCCCGGAGCAGTATTTTTAGCACGGAGCCGTTTCACGGCCTCGTCCAATTCCACCTCAGATACTGGAGGCACCTCATCGTAATTATCCTGTCCATTCGGTATGGATGGAGCCAAAAAAGGAGGCGTATGCTCTGACCTTTGCGGGAAGAGCACAGATAGAATGGCCTCTAAAAGTTGCGGCTGGAGACTCTGCGTGATTGGGGGAGCCCAAGGGCGCAAGAAGCTCAACACCATTCGATAAGGGCGTCCCCACGGATCACTGTCCAGAGTCTCCAGAAGGTCCTCCCTTGCTTGAGTTTTGGCTCTCCTAATCGAGATCTTCAGTGCTTTTTTGGCCTCTCTATATGCTTCGTGTAATTGTGCCTCAACCGTGACATCCCGTCCTCGACGCAACCTACGGTATCGGGTGTATCGGCGCCTTACAGCCACGCATACAGCCCCGCAACCGTGCAATCTCAGTAGACCACCAATATACGCGACGTCTTGCTGGTTGATGTCGGACCCGTGGCATGGCAGCATCGGAAATGCGCGTCATCGCATCCCTGAACCAACGTGTTTCCTCGACAATGTCCACCGGTCCATCAGGAATTGGTGGCCAAGACGCAACTATAGAGGCTTCAAGCCAGCAAATCACTATTAAGCCTCTTTACAGCCCATCTAGGTGATGATGACAAATCTGAATTGAAATTTCGGTTCGATACAGAGAGACTGATGTCAAACCTAATATATTGGTGGTCTGACAAAGACTCTGCCTCTTCCACAACTCTCCAATCTTGAGTTCGTTGAGCGACGACAGATGTACCAAAAGTGAGATCCACAATGGATCCGCCCTGTTGTCGAACGCAGGTGTTTACAGACCCTCGATTCATTATGGAGAGGCCAGTTTCTACTGTCCATTCTTCTAAGGCCCTACCACGCATATCCGTGACGGGAGATCCCCACGCCGAAGACTTAGCATTGAAGTCCCCCGCCACCAATATGGGACAGGGCAAAATCCGTGTAATGAAAGTTCCTACGCGGTCCAGGAACTCTTCAAACTCCACAAGAGTTCTGTTTGGAGAGAAGTAAACACTAATGAGAACTAGTTCTCCCCACCGTACCGCGACATATCCAGTATCCCTCTTGAGGATGGTCATAATTGGAGACCCCACAGTATTTACAGATACGATGGCTGCCGCACCTGTTGTATCCCCGACCCAATTATCCCTTGAAGGGATAAAGTACGGTTCAGAGACAATCGCTACCTGTATCGACCATTCGGCCATGGTTTGAACAAGAAGATCCTGTGCCACGGCCGAGTGGTTGATATTTACCTGCAAAAACTTATGGGCCATACTGATCACTACGTTTCCATATCTCCTCCTACCCTGGACATCATAGACGTACCAGGAGCAGCCTCAGCTGCAGATTCCTTTGGTGGCTGCGATCTTTTGACCGTTGCCTTCCGCATATTCGATGACGGAGCGCATGGCCTGCTCCCTAAACGATGATTAGCCGGACGTTTTGCGTCAGCACATACCGAGCAATGCGGAGTAGCCGAGCAGCTTAAGGCTTTATGGCCTGCCTCTCCACAGCGGAAGCACTGTCCACTGCGGTCCACTATTGAAGTGCACTTCTGCATAACGTGTCCAACCTCCAAGCAGCGGAAACATCTCGCAACTCTTGGCTCTAGCAGCCTAACTCGTACCGCAGCCCAGCCAATTAACAGCCTGCCCTCTTGAGCCACCTTCTTTGCTGCCTCCACTGGGCAGCGCAACCATGCGGTTCCAGTACCATGTGGACCCGGCGTATTTCTCCCACTTTAATCTGATTCACGGTACAGCCCGCCCTTTGTCGCCACTATTGCCGCTATATCCTCCTTGGTCACTGAGTCATCCAGGCCCATAATACGAAGATCAGTACATTTACTAGGCCTGGACACTTCAACCATCCCTTCTCCAAAGACCTGGGCGAAGGTCGCTGTCAGCTTTTCAGCAACCCGATCTGCTTTTTCAGCGCTCGTTACTCCGGGCACCTCAAGTTTACGAGCGCCGGTAGCCGTCTCTTTAATATTAAGGTACGGAATGTCCAAACTGGCAACATCCACCTTGTCTTTAGCCACTGTGATAACCTTTTTATAATCTATACCTCTATCCCCTGCACCCGGCTGAAGAGTCAACACAATTACCGAGGACCGCGGGATAGACAATTTGGCTGGAGTCAGTCTAGATTTTTGTGCCCTTCTCTGATCTAAACGTTTCTTGGCGCCCTTCTTCACTACCGTTGTCCACATTTCTTCCTGTACTATAGGTGCCGAAGGAGGTAAATGCATTATCGGTGGCGGCTCACTTGTTTTAGCTGTCGTAGCAGGCTTTTTCTTTATCTTCTTTGCCTGTTTAATTCCGGCTGGAGCATCAGCAGGCAATTTAGGCACCCTTGCTCCTGGCGCTGCATCATTAGCAGTCTTCTGCCGGTCTGCAGCTAATGGAGGGCGTAAACGTTCTTCGGGAAGAAGTCTATCCTCTATTCCCTCAAATCGAGCGTTCATAATGCTCCTAATTTGACTCATTTCCGAGCGCAACGTCTCCTCGAATATAGAACGAACTTCCGAGAGGACATCGGTTTGAGTACTATCCTGAAGCCGCTTAGGCAGCGGTGGGAATTCCTGTCTTACTACTCTCTTTGGAAGAGAACTAGATTCTCTCACACCAGTTTCGGACACGCTAAGCAGAGACGCCGCAGATCTTTCAGAGCGTAGTCCTTCGAAATTCTTTTTCATCTCAGCGAGCTCTCTTCGGAGCTCAGCTATTTCCGCCTGTTGACGTTCGAGATCTGCTCTCATGCGGGCGTTCTCAGCCTCTAGGCGGGAAGTCTCATCTGAGGCGGTTCGGTGACGATATTCCTCCAATACCGCCGTAAGAGATTTTGCCGCATCCTTAAGGGAACGCTGATAGGTGCCCTTCAAGTTCCCTGAATTTTTTGCTACCTCGAGAATGACCCCGATGTCACATTTCACAATCTCTCTCAGATCGCGGGTCTCATCTTCTTTGGGTTTTTTCGACCACGTGGATGCACGCAGCCGTCTTGCCTCGGAAGCCATTTCTTCCATGTCTTTTTCCGCCCTTAACCGAAGCTCCTCCCTTTCAGAACGGATGTACATCTCTTTCGCCGCAGCTCGGCCAATGTATTCCCCGGTGGTCGGGGGACGGCCCCTACCTCTTTTTGGTGTGTTTATGCAACCCTTCAACGAAACTTCGCCAGAGTCAGAAAGAGAGCCAAAGTCTGAAGCAGCACCATCATCATCTAATTCAGAGCCCTTTCGCTTATTTTTCCTTTGGAAAAATTTACCCTGAGAAGGAGATTCTCTACCTTCGACGCTATCCACCGTCTCCATTGTGTTTGTACTGCCGTCACTGCTCATAGACAGACGGTCAATTGACTCGCATCTTTCTATGAGCACAATCGGCATTGCATCGGTTTGTCCTGTTGGATGCCAAAGTCGTCGTTACATCTTCACCTCGCAAAATTGTGCCCCCCCCAGAAAACGCGGGGCAGTCCGGGCTAGGCCCGGAGAGGGATTCTCCTGCTCCGTTGGAGCCGGTACCCTCCTGGGGTAGTTTATTTTTTAATTTTGCACTATCCATTATTCCATCATTGATTTCAGCGGTCCGTGTGCATGCCAGAGTCGTCGTGGAATCTTCTTGCTCGGAGATCCATTTGCGTGCCAAAGTCATCGTATTTAAGTTCAGTTCATGTACAAATCTGCCCCCCCCAGAAAACGTGGGGCAGCCCGGGTTAAGCCCGGGGAGGGATTCTCCAACTCCTGAGGAGCTGGTACCCTCCTGGGGTAGTACTATTATATTTGTACCGTCCATCCCTTTTAACTCCTCCTCCAGTTCGCAGTACGCCTGCCGGGCCAGTATGAAGACCACCAGTCCCGCCAGCCGCTGTCCGGAAATGGGCCCTTGGGACTCAACTTGAGTCCTCGTCGGCCCCAACCCGGTACTGTGTGCGCTGCTCACACGCCACACCCAGGAGTGTTTATCGGCTCTCCAGCCTAGATCCGTAGTGTTCAGCGAGACAGGGTCACCTCGAGAAGGATGTGGCTCTTCACCACGCACTACGGTCTTGAGGTGGCAGGCTAAGGCTCTCTCCGAAAGGAAAGAGCTGTATTGCGCCTGTGGGTCCACCCCCTGCAGATCAGAGATACAAGTACCTCATCACGCCTTTTTTTTTTTTTTTTTTTTTACGTGGGGAAATCCTGCATGGATCCGCCTCCCGAGCCGGGCAGCTCGAGAGGGGTATGTCAGACTCTTACTGACTAAAACCCCACGGTGTTCCTCTTTCACCCTTTGGCCGGGGAGTAGGGACAGCTTGCGCATTACTTCTACTCGCCCGACGGGTGTAGGCCCCTCATAAGGGGCCACCTTCAGCGGTCTGAGGGGTCGAGGTGTGTGACACCCTCCGACGAACCTACGAGGGGCGCATCGAACACTGATGCGCCACGCCTCGGGCCTGTGCGTTAGCTGCAAGGGCGAAGGACGTGCCCGCGTCCGACGCCCGCAGGCCGTTTTTACGGCGGCAGGAGGTCATTCCTGACCCTGCGCCGCCGGGTTCGTCGACCGCGGGAGGGGAGCTCTGACGTCTGCTCCCTCTCCCTCTCCGCCGCCTCCTTTGCGAGCATGACGTCCTCGCAGAATGAGGCGACGGAGTTCCACCCGCTCTCCACCCGCGACCATGGATGAAACGACGGTCGGGAGTGAGAGATCGGGCCCTATAGCCGCGATGAGGTCGCGGCGTGACGAGTCCCATGCGGGACAGGCGGCCAGTGTGTGCTGCGCGTTATCGAACCACGCAGCTACAATGATGGCACCCAGTTGCTGGCTCACGGCCTATGCGACACAGGTAACTCCCGAAACATCCGTGTCCCGAGAGCACCTGCGTCAGCCGGAAGGTTAGGGTGCCGTGCCGCCTCCGTACCCATGCTGTCAAATGAGGCCTCACGGCCTCGACGGTCGTCACGCCCGGCGCTGGGGTGCTCCAGTCGTCGGTCCCACTCCGCCATGACCTGGATCTGGTGGAGCTCTGCCCTCCGCGCCTCGATCTCACGAGGCGCAGGTCGTCTTCCTCTCTCAAACGCCTCCCCGCGCCACCTGTAGAGCGACGCGAGGGCTTTCGCCTCCAGATCCCATGGCGGAGATCCGGCCAGTAGGGAGGCTGCCTCGAAGGAGATCGTGCGATATCCCCGGGCTGCTCTGACGGCCATCGCTCTCTGCGGTTTGCGCAGAGCGGTGATATTACGGGCCGCCAGGTTCTCAGCCCACACCGGGGCCCCGTAAAGGGCCATAGACCGCACGACCCCCATGTAGAGCTTTCGGCAAGCGGAATTTGGACCCCCAAGGTTGGGCAACAGCCGCGCTAAACGCAGCCGCAGCGCCCATAAGACGGGGGGTCAGCTGCCTGAAGTGCTCCACAAAGTCCCATCGGCTATCCAGAACGAGTCCAAGATATTTCATATTGGACTGGATGCCGATTGGGACGCCTCCCACGATGATCTGGGACCCTCTCGGTGGCGCATTCCGAGGTCCATGGAAACACAGAGCCTCAGATTTTTGCAGCGCCACATTTAGTCCCAGACGCCGGATCCGACCGACGACGTGTGCCACCCCAGCGGTTGCCAATATCGCGGCTTCGCGGTGCGACTTAGCTCTCGACGTGACCAGTGTGTCGTCGGCATAACACACGACACTGAGGCCACGGAGGAGCGCACCGCGCAACACCCAGTCGTATCCGATGTTCCAGAGAAGAGGGCCCAAAACTGACCCCTGGGGAACACCGGATACGACGTCTCGCCGACACATTCCACTCCGACCCGGGAAGACTACATACCTCTCGGAGAGGTACGCCCCGACTATGCGGCGGAGGTAGGACGGCACTCCGTGAAATCGGAGCGCCTCTCTAATTGTGGCCCAGGGCAAGGTGTTAAAGGCATTTGCGATGTCTAAAGACACCGCTATCACCACCTCGCCCCGAGCAATGGCCTCCTCCGCCAGACTCCTCACTTGCGCGATCGCGTCAATCGTGGAGCGCCCTCTGCGGAAACCGAACTGGTTCGCCGCCAAATCCGGCCCCACGTGCGTTAAATGGCCGACGAGGCGGTTTGCAATCACTCTCTCGAAGAGTTTGCCCACCTCGTCGAGCAGCACAATGGGGCGGTACGCGGACGGCGAGTCCGACGGGCGCCCCGGCTTTTGGAGCAGGACTAGACGGCCGGTTTTCCACTTCGACGGAAACCGGCCCTGCTCCAGACACACGCTGAGGAGTCCCAATAGTCGGGGCTCGAGGACCTCTTGGGCCAGGACCCACGCTCGACCAGGCAGGCCGTCGGGCCCTGGGGCGGTGTTTTTGGCCGCGAGGCGTTTCACCCCCCCCCTCAATTTTCCCGGGTCACCGTCGGGCACGTCGTCTCGGTCCACGTCGGGCTCGGCCGCGGGCGGAGCCATGTGGGGAGGTGAAAACTCCTCCCTGGAGGGAAACAGAGCGCTCACCACCTCCTCGAGGAACTCTGACTGGAGACTCTGGGTTACCGGGGGGGCCCATTGGCGAAATTTGCCGCGTACCATCCTGTACGGGCGGCCCCACGGATCCCGATTGAGCGTCTCCAGGAATTCCTCTCTGGCCAGAGCTTTTGCGCGCTCAATGGCCCGTCGGAGGGTGAGCTTAGCTGCTCTGTAACCCTCATGCAGCTCCGCCTCTCCGGGGCTTGCGACCTGCGAATGACGTCGTCTGCGCCTTATCCTGGTGTACTGGCGGCGCGCTGCTACGCAAAGTGCACGCAGCTGCGCGATTTCAGCGTTCCCCACCAGTACACCTGGCGCTTAGCTGGACGACGCCCAACTCTCGGCATCGCCGCGTCACATATATGCGACACTGCGGCTCGCAGTCGCTCCGCCCCATCTTCGACATCGGCAGGCCTCTCGGGTGTTCCATCCATCACCCAGGCTTGCACGATGGCGGCCTCGACGAACACCTCGCGATCGAGGCGTCCCAGAGCCCAACGTGGACTGTCCTCTTCCAGGGCTCTCGGGACCGGTCGTCCCGAGGTCTGGGCGGACACTTCGAACTGTATGTAAAGATGGTCCGAAAGTGTCTCTACCCCCCCAGGACTCTCCAGTCCCGAACACGGCGTGCTATTGCAGGGCTACCGAACGATAGGTCCACTATGGATTCGCCCTGCGGTCGCACGCACGTGTTTATTGAGCCCCTGTTAAGGACGAGTAGGCCTGATGTTACGGCCCACTCTTCCAGCGCCTCACCCCTATTGTCCGTGGATGGGGAACCCCAAGCCGTAGATTTGGCGTTGAAGTCCCCGAGGACTAGGACAGGGTGAGGGTGGCTGCCCGAGACGACAGTGCCCAACTCCACCAAAAGTGCCTCGAAGTCGGCGAGACTCCATCGAGGGGGTGCGTACACCCCCACCACCACAATGTCGCCGAGACGCGCCGCCACGTATCCCTGGCCCTCCTTGATGTTAGCGAAGGGCGGGGAACCGGCGGCGGGTCGGGAAATGATGGCCACCGAGCCATCTCGATCTCCCGCCCAGTTATCTCGGGGCGGCACGAAGTATGGCTCGGCTATCACGGCGACGCTGATTGACCACTGTGCCATGCTTTGGACTAACAAGTCTTGTGCACTGGCACAATGGTTCAGATTCCCTTGGAGGAGACGGATAGCCATTAACTATTTGTTCCATCTCATCCGTCTGGACCGTCGTCGGCGCTTTAGGAACAGCCGACGAGGTCAGAGGCTGTGTCGGGGCTTTTCCCCTCCTAACCCTCTTTGCTTTCTTTGACTTGGGTGTCGACGAAACACACGCTCCGCCCCCCATCCGATGTCCCGTTGGTTTACCCGCTCGTGCGCAGACAGCACAGTGTGGGTCCGCTTTACAGTCTCCAGCTTTGTGACCAGGTTGACTACAGCGATAACATAGCTGACTGTAGTCAACATCGCAGGGACAATTAAGCCCAACGTGGCCAACCTGGAAGCAGCGGAAACACCGTTGTGGGCGAGGCTGCAGGAATTTCACCCGCGCCGACACCCATCCCCCACCAGTAACCGTCGGCCGTCACCAAGCTTCTTCGCTGTTGCTACTGGACAAGTCACTATGGCCGTTCCAGTCCCATCCGGTCCGGGACGCGGGTCATTACTTTTTACCAGTCCAGGTGGGCATTCTCCTGCAGAGGCGACGGCTGCGATTAGTTTCTCGGCCGTGACCGAGTCGTCCAGGCCTGAGATGCGCACGCTTGCAACCTCACCGGCCTGGACACCTTAAATGTACCCCTCTGGGAAGGACAGCCTTATTTTATTCGCCAAAGCATCAGCTTTATCATTGCTGTCAGCGCCAGGTACCTCCAATATAGCTGCTCCAGTCACCGCCCTCCTGTAATTCACACCCTCGATTCCGAGGCCTGCCTAGGTCTACACTGTCCCAGGTTTTGGACAGCACCTCTTTGTACGTAAGACCACTCGTTGCCGCCTTCCGACTGCAGCGTGATTACCACTGCAGTGGACTTTGAGGCACGAAGTCTACGAGTCTTTTTTACTCTTCTTAGGAGGCGCTGCCTTAGGCTTTGCCTTCTTGGACCTTGACGCCTTTTTGCCCCCCCTTGCCGACTAACACCCATTCCCCCTCAGAGGTCTTGGGAGCAGCCAGCTTCTCGCTGTAGGAGGAGGGACGAGAATTGGGTGCAGCTGAGATAGGTTACTTTTTCCCTACCTTCGAGCTGTTCTTCTTCACAGCCGCTTGCCGGGAGTCTGCCAGCCGTGAAGGCCGAGTTTCGGGAACTACCGGTTTTCGACGAGAGCTGTCAGCCTTTCTGTCCGCCGCTAAAGGAGGGCGAAGTCGTTGTTCCGGGAGGAGCCTATCCTCCAACGCCTCGAAGCGTGCACTCATTATATTGAGAATCTCCCTGAATTTTCCCATCAATATCCGAAGTGTCGCTCCGAGGACGCTTTTGTTGCCTCTGAGGCAAAGGAGGAAACTCTTCCCTCGAAAGTCTTCTTTGGAGGTGAAGAGGGTGGCGCGACAACGGAAAGAGACGCTGGCTTCAGGCACTGGCTGGCGGACCTTCAAGAAGTCCGCTCTTAACTCCGCGAGCTCTTTGCGGAGCTCTGCCAGTTCTTCTGCCTGCCTTCTGTTTTCTCTCCCTACCTCGCGTGTATGCAGCTTGGACCCTCTCCAACTCCTCCGTGGTGGTCCGATTGCTGAATTTTTCCACTGCGTCCTTAATGGAAGCAGCTGCATCCTTGAGGGCTTTTGTGAACGTGCCCTTGAGGTTTCGTCGACTTTGAGCGACCTTGAGGATCACCTCAACGTCACCCAGCACCCTGTCTGTTAAGTGGGAGGAGAGTTCCTCCTCCGGAGCAGTTGCGATATCTTTCACGGTCCTATTTTGCCGCGTCCGTGCTGCCACCTTCGCAATCTCCTCCTCGGCTGAGAGGCGGATACCCTCTTCCTTTAGACGCAAGTATTCGGCCTTTTGTTTTGGCTAGGCCTGCGTATTCGCCTGTTGTAATGGGGCGACCCCTTCCTTTCTTTGGAACAGGAAGTGGTACACCCCTAATTCCACTGGCTGGGAATCGGACTCCGAGCCCGTATCTTCGGCCTCCACCCGGTCCAAGCTACCACCTTTCCCTTTTTCGCCCCTCTTTGTGTCCCAGAAGGCGCCAGAAGGAATGTCCTCGGTGGACTCCACTGTAATCATGGAAAGCCTGACTGGATTCGCTGCAGACCGACACCCGGTCCAGCGATAAGTCCCTCTCGATTATCACGACGGGATTCATCACCGCCGCTTCCACATCTAACGTACCTCCACTGCTGGAGGCACCCTCCACATTTTCCTTAAAACTAGAATTACAATTAGGGCTATATACAATATTTACAGTTTTTTTAGAAGTTTCGCTCTTTTTTTGTTCCCACGATTGTGGGGGAAGTAACGGTCCCACCCAGGCAGTGCCCCCTGTACCTGGGTAAGCCTAGCGTAACCCGTCAAGAGAGTCGGCCGGTTCTATGACGGGGGTCGCACTAGAGACTGAACATCCCATCAGCCATGCATCCTCTCGCGGTGCGCCCCCGCTTAGGATTTGGGGTAATTTTTTATAGAGGTTGTCTTCCTCGCGGTCCGGGCGGTAAAGCCAAGACCCTCGGTCCCATAACGAAGCCGCGAGACGTGACCACGACACTCCGATGGGATTACGAGATCGACGGTGGCAAGCCGGACAACGTGTCCAACCTGTCCGCCCAACGGCAGTGTGAGCGCACGCCGAGCCCGCCAACAAGCCATGTCCCTTCGTCAGCTCTGAGGAGCAGAGAGTAGAGAAACGAGGCCCCCCCTGTCAGGTATTAGCCGTCGGCCGTGAAGCGGCCGCCGTTGCCCGGGATGCACCACGCGGAGGTTCCTGACTCGCACCCCACCTCATCACGCCTGCTCGACCCCAACCTAACCTAACCTAACCTAACCTAACCTAACCTAACCTTTTTTTTTTTTTTTTTTTTTTTTTTTTTTTTTTTTTTTTTTTTTTTTTTTTTTTTTAACGTGGGGAAATCCTGCATGGATCCGCCTCCCGAGCCGGGCAGCTCGAGAGGGGTATGTCAGACTCTTACTGACTAAAACCCCACGGTGTTCTTCTCGCACCTATGTGGCCGGGGAGCAGGAACTGCTGTAGCAAAACTTCTACTCAACCCGGCAGGTGTCGTCAGCCCCTCACGAGGGGCCTCTTCTTGCGGTCTGAGGGGTCGGATAATTGGACACCCTCTGACGAACCGTCGAGGGGCGCATCGAACACTGATGCGCCTCACCTCGGGCTTGTGCATTGACTGCAAGGGCGAAGGACGTGCCCGCGTCCAACGCCCGCAGGCCTTATTTACGGCGGCTGTAGGTCATCCCTGACTCGTCGCCGCCGTACGGTTCGTCGACCGCGGGAGGGGAGCTGTGATGCCTGCTCCCTCTCCCTCTCCGCCGCCTCCTTCGCGAGCATAACTTCCTCGCAATATGAGACGACGGAGTTCCACCCGTTCTCGCTCTCGGCCATGGACTTCACAACGGCCGAGAGCGAGAGATCCAGGCCAATCACCGCGACGAGCTCGCGGCGTGGCGTTTCCCAGGCGGGACATTCTTCGAGGGTGTGCTGCGCGGTGTCCCTCGCACAGCCACAATGGTGGCACCCTGCAGTCGGTTCCCGGCCTATATGACACAGGTAGCTCCCGAAACAGCCGTGTCCCGAGAGCACCTGCGTTAGCCGGAATGTCAGGGTGCCGTGCCGCCTGGTTAGCCATTCGGCCAATACGGGCCGAACGGCTTCCACTGTTGCCACTCCCGAGCTCGGTCGCTCAAGTCGTCGGCGCCACTCGTCCACCACTAGGACCTGGTGGAGCTGTGACCTCAGCGCCTCGATTTCCCGAGGCGCGAGTCGTAAACATTGCTCCAGCGCCTCCACGCGTCGAAGATACAGAGACGCGTGGGCTCTCGCCTCCAGGTCCCAGGGTGGGGATCCGGCTAATAGGGAGGCCGCCTCGAAAGAAATCGTGCGGTACCCTCGAACGGCTCTGATGGCCATCGCCCGCTGCGGTTTCCGCAATTGGGCGATATTTTTAGCCGTCAAGCTATACGCCCACACGGGGGCCCCATACAGGGCTATGGACCGCACGATCCCTAAATACAGCTTCCGGCAAGTGGAATTAGGCCCCCCCAGGTTGGGTAGCAGACGAGCTAATGCACCCGCTGCTCCCATGAGACGGGGGGCCAAGTGCCGGAAGTTCTCTTCGAAGGTCCATCGGCTGTCGAGGACGAGGCCGAGATACCTCATTGTCGACTCGACACCGATGGACACGCCTCCCACGACTATTTGAGCTCCTTGAGGCGGCGCATTCCGAGGTCCATGGAAAAACAGGGCCTCGGATTTACGAAGCGCCACCTCCAGCCCCAGACGCCGAATCCTACCGACGACTTGAGCGACGCCGGCCGTAGCCAGCATCGTCGCATTGCGGTGCGTCTTCCCCCGGGCTAACACTAGCGTGTCGTCAGCGTAACAGACAACGCTGACGCCTCGGAGGAGTGCACCGCGCAACACCCAGTCGTATCCGATGTTCCAGAGAAGGGGCCCTAACACTGACCCCTGGGGAACACCGGATACGACATCTCGCCGACTCATCCCTCGCTGACCCGGGAAGGTCACGTACCTCTCACTGAGGTACGCCCCGACTATGCGGCGGAGGTAGGACGGCACTCCATGAAACCGGAGTGCCTCTCTAATTGTAGCCCAGGGCAAGGTGTTAAAAGCGTTGGCGATGTCAAGAGACACCGCCAGAACCACCTCGCCCCGAGCAATTGCTTCCTCCGCCTGGATCTTCACACGCATTATGGCGTCAATCGTGGAGCGCCCCTGGCGGAAACCAAACTGGTTATCCGCCAGATCCGGCCCTATCGTTGTTAAGTGTCGGACGAGGCGGACTGCGATTATTCGCTCGCAGAGCTTCGCCACATCGTCCAACAACACTATGGGCCGGTATGCGGACGGAGAGTCCGCAGGGCGCCCCTCTTTCTTCAGCAGGACTAGTTTGCCGGTTTTCCATACACGCGGAAACCGGCCCTGTTGAAGACACGCTGTGAAGATCCCCAAAAGTCGGGGCTCGAGGGCCTCTAGAGCCAGGACCCATGCACGACCAGGTATGCCGTCCGGTCCTGGGGCGGTGTTTTTTGCTTGCATGCGTTTCACCGCCGCCCTCAGCTCTTCCCGGGTCACCTCGGGTGCATCGTCTTCGCCCTCCGCGTTGGGCATGGCTGCGAACGGAGCCATCGTGGGAGGTGTATGCTCTGCCCCCGAAGGAAACAGAGCGGCCACTACATCTTGGAGGAGCTCTGGCTGGAGACTCTTTGTTATCGGGGGAGCCCATTGGCGTAATTTGCCACGTACCATTCGGTACGGGCGCCCCCATGGATTCCGGTTGAGCGTCTCCAGCTGCTCCTCCCTGGCCAGAGCTTTCGCCTGCTCAATGGCCTTTTTGAGCGCCAACTTGGCCGCTCTGTACCCTTCGTAGAGTTCTATCTCTCTGGCGGACGCGTCCTGCGTGCGACCCCGCCTGCGCCGCTCTCTGGTGTACTGGCGCCGAACCGCCACACCGCGGCACGCAATTGCGCGATTTCGGCGGTCCACCAGTACACTTGACGCCTGGCGGGCATCGGCCCCTTTATTGGGGCATCGCCGCGTCGCAGACACGCGTCATATCTGCGCGCAGTGACTCCGCCTCTTCGTTGACATCAGCAAGCCTGTCGGGCGGTTCACCGGAAACCCAGGCCTGCATGACGGCAGCTTCCAGAAGTACCTCACGGTCTAGGCGCTTCAATGCCCAACGCGGACCGTCCTCTACGGAGGTCCTACGGGCCGGTACATCCGAGGCCCGGGTGGAGATGTCGAACCGTATATATCGGTGGTCCGACAACGTCTCCACTCCCTCAAGGACTGTCCAGCCCCGAACTCGGCGTGCTAAAGCAGGGCTTGCAAACGTAATATCCACTATAGAACCGCCCTGCTGTCGCACGCACGTGTTAACGGACCCCCGATTGAGGACAAGTAGGCCCATTAATATAGCCCACTCCTCCAGAGCCTCACCCCTAGCGTCCGTTGACGGGGAACCCCAAGCTGTTGATTTAGCGTTGAAGTCCCCGAGGACCAGGACGGGGTGAGGATGGATACGACCGACAACGATTTGCATCTCCCCGAGGAATCCCTCAAAGTCAGCGAGACTTCTACTTGGGGGCATATACACCCCTACTACTACCATGTCACCGAGATGTGCTGCTACGTGCCCCCGACCTCTCGAGATGTTGGAGAAAGGCGGGGCACCAGCAGCGGCCTGGGACACTAAGGCCACCGAACCGTCCAAGTCACACACCCAGTTATCTGCGGGTGGAACATAGTACGGCTCGGCCATCACGGCGATGTGGATCAACCACTGCGCCATGCTCTGGAACAAGAGGTCTTGAGCTCTGGCACAGTGGTTGAGATTACCTTGTAAGAAATTGAGTGCCATTATTATTGATGACACTCCATTTCGCCTTCATGGGAAGTCGCCGGCGTCTCAGTGACAACCGATGACTCGAGAGCTGGGCCGGGTTCTTACCCCTGCTCCTGCCCCTATTCTTCTTCGCCCCGTTTTTGGTTGAGGGCGCAGGCTTCCACAATCCCTGCTACCCACTCGATGGGCAGCAGGACTGCCTGAAGCTGCGCAAACCGCACAGTGTGGCTCCGCACTGCACTCAACGGCTTTATGCCCCGGTTGACTGCACCGGAAGCATAGTTGACTACAGTCAACCTGGCAGGTGCATTTATTGCCCAGATGTCCGGCTTGTAAGCATCTAAAGCATTTTCGAGACCGAGGCTCCAAGAGCTTAATTTGTGCCGACACCCACCCAATCAGAAGTCGTCGGCCGTCCGTGACTTTTTTCGCTGCCGCCACAGGACAAGAAACTACAGCCGTACAGACCCCCTTAGGCCTGGACGTACTCCATTCGTTTTCACCTGCTCCCGGGACATCCGCCAGTCTCGGCCACAGCAGCGATAACTTCATCTGCTGTGACGGATTCGTCCAGGCCCAGATACGAATGTCTGCGCACCTCATGGGCCTGGATATTTTAATGCCCTCTGCTGGAAGCACCTCTTTAAATCTGGCTGCCAGGGCATCTGCTTTGTCTCCACTGGCGGCACCAGGAATCTGGACAAGGTAACCACCGTTCGCTGCTCTCCTCCAACGGATCCCTTCAATACCCAGGTCAGCCAGCTTAACGTTGGTTTTTTTCCTTGGAGCACCTGCAAGTAGGAAAAACCCTTCTTCTCCGCCTCCGGCTGCAGAGTAACTGACACCGCAGTTGTTCTTGGTGCTCGGAGTTTACGGCCCTTCTCCTTCTTAGGAGTTGACTTCTTCGATTTAGCTGGCTTTTTAGGGCGACCGTTCTTACCAACTAGCACCCATTCCCCTTCTACGGGTTTAGGCACTACCGGCTGCTCCCTATTTGTGGAAGGAGCTAACGAAGCTGGAATTGCCGTAGCATTGTTAGCCTTCTCCTTGGTTCCTCTTTTTACGTTTTTGACGGCTGACAACGGAGGAGTTGGAAGTTTAGAGGACCGTTCTTCAGGTACGAGTACTACTTTTGCATTAGCATTCCTACGATCTGCGGCCAATGGAGGTCGCATCCGCTCCTCCGGCGGGAGCCTGTTCTCCATAGCCTCTAGCCGAGCGAACATTATGTTTTCCATTCGGAGCATCGCCTGCTCGAATCTTTCAGCAGAGACTACTTGAGGCGGCTCCATCTGAATCCTCGACTCGCGCGGCTGCGGCAGGGGAGGAAATTCCTCCCTCGCCGCCTTCTTGCGAGGTGGCACAATCTGCTGCCCGGGCACCGTAATGGGCTGTGACGCCTGTGCTTGAGGGTGCCGCTGGCTTATTTGCACTCTCATATCAGCTAGCTCCTTTCGAAGCTCCGCCATCTCCGTCTGTTGACGGAGTAAGTCCTCTTTTAGGCGGTCATTGTCCGCTTTTAAGCGAGCCGTTTCACTATTTGTGGTCCGGCATTGGAGCACTTCCAAGATCTCTTTTAAAGAGTCTGCAGCATGGTTTAAGGCTTTTTGGAAAGTCCCCTTCAGATTGCCGGATCTCTTGGCTACTTTTAGAACCACCTCTACGCTCTTTTTAGCCAATTCGTTCAGGTCAAGAGTAGCCTCCGGTTGATTTGTACCATGCGCCCTAGTGGCAACTCGGAGTTGCCTGGCTTCCTCATCCAGGTCTGCCCCTCTTGCTCCGCACGGAGACGGAGCTCTTCCTGCTCAAGGCGGATTAATTCCTTTTGTGCCACATACTGACCCACAATTTACCTGTGGTCGGAGGGCGACCCCTGCCTTTCTTCGCGGGAGTTATACGAGCATCCTTCGTGATATTGTCCGGCTCAACGTCAGAACCCGCCTCTGGGGCAGAACCTTCATCCAAGTTTTTCCCTTTCCGCTTACGGAAAAACTTACTTAAGCAAGGATACTCACTCCCCCAATGGATTCAACGGTCTCAAAGGTGTCCGCACTGCAGTTACTACTGTCTGAGAGACATTCAACAGACGCCATTCTTTCAAGAGCCGGCAGCCTTTCCAGTACAACAATTGGTGAAGCAACAGAAGTCCTTGAGCAAGCCAAAGTCGTTGGAGTAGCTGAGTCTCGCAACAATTCGCCCCCCCCAGAAAACGCGGGGCAGCCCGGGCCAAGCCCGGAGAGGGATTCTCCAGCACGAGTAGTGCTGGTACCCTCCTGGGGTAGTTTACTATTTACTGTTGCACTGTCCATCATGTTTTCTTCATCGGATACCCATTTTCGCGCCAAAGTCATCGTGTTTAAATCCAACTCATGCAAAATTTTGCCCCCCCCAGAAAACGTGGGGCAGCCCGGGACAAGCCCGGGGAGGGATTCTCCGGTTAAGGTACCCTCCTGGGGTAGTTCAAATTGTAATTTTGCACTATCCATGTTAAACGATCGATCAGTAGTCCATTTTCGTGCCATAGTCGTCGGTTTATCCATCAGTTCGACATCCAAATCGTTTCCATCAAGAGTCCTTGTACTCGCCAAAGTAGTCGTTGTGTGTAAATTTTGCAAAGCTTTGCCCCCCCCAGAAAACGTGGGGCAGCCCGAGACGTGCTCGGAGAGGGATTCTCCCGTTAGGGTACCCTCCTGGGGTAGTCGATTTTTCAACTTTGCGTCCATACTTCCTTACTCCTTTCCAGTTCGCAGTACGCCTGCCGGGCCGGTATGAAAACCACCAGTGCCACCAGCCGCTGTCCGGAAATGGGCCCTTGGGACTCAACTTGAGCCCTCATCGGCCCCAACCCGGTACTGAGTGCGCTGCTCACACGCCACACCCAGGAGTATTTATCGGCTCTCCAGCCTAGATCCGTAGTGTTCAGCGTGACAGGGTCACCTCGAGAAGGATGTGGTTCTTCACCACGCACTACGGTCTTGAGGTGGCAGGCTAAGGCTCTCTCCGAAAGGAAAGAGCTGTATTGCGCCTGTGGGTCCACCTCCTGCAGATCAGAGATACAAGTACCTCATCACGCCTGCTCGACCCCTAACCTAACCTTTTTTTTTTTTTTTTTTTTTTTTTTTTACGTGGAGAAACCCGTCATGGGTACACACTCGCCCGGGGGACGATGGTTATGTGAGACTCCTACTCACTAAAACTCCACGGTGTACCATCGGCCGCCATAGCGGGACGCCGCGGGCAATGCGGTTGCAATCTGCCGCGTCGCCCCGGCAGCCGGCCCCAGTCGGGCCCCGGCGCTAAAGAGAGACAGTCTGGTACAACCCCAACTGTCTCCCAGACGGCTGAACCAGTGCAATGGGAAGACGGGCCCCCCGACCCGTCTCCCCTTGGTCCAGCAAGGGCAGAGGAAAGAGGTGGTTAAGCACCCCCACCTACTGCCCAACGTCTACGCATCCCCTACGGTGCTCGAGTCTGTAGGCGGTGCCTTCTTTTGGTCGGGAGGCCTACACTTGGCGCCACCCATATAATGATCCGCCGGCCTATTGGCGTCGGCACACAGGGCACAATGCAGCTTTTTAGCTGTACACTGCTGTGCCCTGTGTCCAGGTTCCCCGCACCGGAAACACAATGTCCCTCGGTCGACAACCGACGTACAAATAGGCCGGGTATGGCCAACGTCAAGGCACCGATAGCACCTAAGTGGTCCCCCCTTCAACAAGCGAACGCGAGCAGAGCTCCAGCCCACGAGGAAGCGACCAGATTCCATCAGTGCTTTGGCAGCGGCGACTGGGAGTGACAGGTGGATCGCTCCACTGCCCCTCCCGTAGGGGCGTATCTCGCCCGCCCTAATAAGCGATGGCTCACAGCCACCTTTCGCCGCCGCCAAAGCAACGACTTCTGCCACCGTAACCGTCTCGTCGAGCCCTATGACCCGGACGTTTGCTCTTTTCACCGGTATGGCCACAGTGGCCACATCCGCCAACGCCTCCTGGAGCTTTTGAGCCAACCCGTCAGCCTGCTCCCGACCACGGGCGCCAGGAATCTGTATGATTCTAGATCCCGTGGCCGCAAGGCGAAGCGACAGGTTCTCTATGCCGAGTTCGCCTACCGCAGCCCGGCTCACCCCCATAAGGGCCGCCTTGTAAGTAACTCCCCTCTCCACCGCCTCAGGCCGCAGTGTAACAATCACTGCAGCCGATTTCGGCGTAGAAGGGAGCCCTTTCTTGGGTTTACCCCCAGGCGCCTTCTTCCCATTTGAAGACGGAGCTTTTGCCGCAGCAACCGATTGTGCCGCAGCTGGTGCCTTTTTACCTCTGCGCTTATGACGGCGGGACACAGTGGTCCAGCCATCTTTCTCAGGTCCCGGAACAGGAATGGTACCTGGAGCCGAAGTCGGTACCGGAGGTGGGACCAACTCCATTTCCAGAGGCTCTGGAGACTTGAATCGCGTAGTCTTGGATCTTGCAACCTTAGGAGCTGCAGAGCCTGACACTTTCTTATTTGCCGCCAATGGTGGTCGGATCACTTTAACGGGGAGGAGACGGTCCTCCAAGCCCTCTATGCGGGCCGTAATAACCTCCCCCAAAGATAGTCGGAGCGACCGCTCCATCCCCACCAAGTGTTTCTCTAAAAAGTTAGCCATAGGTTTCGGCAAGACGTCAAGTTCCTGGCAGGAAGGCTCCGGCTGGGACTCCGGCTGCAGCTCTGGCTGCGCCCCTATCACTGGCGACAATGGGCCGGGCGCCCCTCCATAGTCCCCTCTGATAAGCAGAGGGATACCTGGAGGAGCGCGTCAGAAATTAGCCGCCGACCAAATTGGTCAACGTTGCCCGGGGTGCACCACGAGGAGGTTTCTGACATCGCACCCCAACCTAACCTAACCTAACCTAACCTAACCTAACCTAACCTAACCTAACCTAACCTTTTTTTTTTTTTTTTTTTTTTTTTACATGGGGAAATCCTACATTGGATACACCTCCCGCCGTCGGGGGACAGCGAGAGGGTTATGCCGGACTCTTACCGGCTAAAACCCCATGGCCGCATCGGCGCGTATGTGGGCAGGGTCGCGGGAAAGGCGGTAAGCAAACGACCGCTACCCTGCTCACGCGCTTGAGTCTCTGTGATGTTATAAATCAGAGACTCTCACCTCTGGGAGAGCTTGCTCTCTCCCATGCTTCCACCAGAAGCAGCGGCATCCCGTGCTCCTCCATCACGGGACCTCCACTATGTGGCAACAGACGCCCCCGCGTCTACTGCCTGGAGGCTTGTTACTATGGAGGCAAGGTGTGGAATTGCCCCCTACCTCTTCTCCCTCTACGTCCGGTTCTTCCACGACGAATTTCAGGAGCTCCGACTGCCCTTTCCCTCTCTCGCTCAGCTTCCTCCTTCTGCGAGAGGACGCTCTCACAAAAGGAGGAAACCGCATTCCACGACAGCTCCTCACTTACCATGGAACGAACTACAGCAGGTAGAGAGAGATCATTGCCTATCGTGCTAACGAGATCAGAGCGCTCAGCAGACCACGCTGGGCATACCTCAAGGGTATGCTGTGCTGTATCCCTTTCAGAGTCACAATGATGACACTTAGATGTTGGCTCTCTACCAGCTATCCGGCACAGATACTCACCAAAACAACCATGGCCAGTAAGCACCTGCACCAAACGAAAGGTGAGTGTACCGTGACTACGGTCCAACCAATCCCCAAATACAGGGCGAATCGCCTCAACACTTCTGAGGCCAGCGCTGGGTGAGGCCAAGGTCACCTCCCACCTACGCAACATGACTCGATGCAAATACATTTTCTGCCTTTCCTTCTCCCTTGGAGCAATGGTTCCTCCTCGAGCAAGTTTCTCAGTGCCCCATTTGTATAACTCAGCATAGGAATGAGCCAATAATCCCCACGGTACAGAGCTCGACAGCAGGCACGCCGCCTCGTACGAAATCGTACGGTAACCACGGATAACCCTGATCGCCATCAAACGTTGTAGCCTACGAAGGGTGGCAAGACCCGATGGTGCCAAAGTCTCGTGCCAAACTGGAGCCCCATACAAGGACATGGATCGTACCACACCCATGTACAAAGAGCGGCAACTAGTACTGGCGCCCCCCAGATTAGGCAGGAGGCTAGACAATGCAGCGGCACAACGCATAGCCCTGGGAGCCAAACCCTGAAAATGTCCATCAAACCTCCAGTGACTATCCAAGACTAGACCCAGGTATTTCAGTGAGGAGCCAACATTAATGCGGACTCCACCTACAACCAAATGTGTACCGGGAGGTGGAGCTCTACGAGGGCCATGGAAGCAAATTGCTTCTGTCTTATTTAGGGCCACCTCGAGACCAAGCATCCGTATCCTATCAACCACCTGGGCCACAGATACCGTGGCCAACATAACGGCATCCCGGATTGTATCGCCACGCGCCGTCACAAGCGTGTCATCAGCATAGCAAGTCACAGAGGCGCCCGGCAAGAGCGCACCCCGCAGCACCCAATCATAGCCGATGTTCCACAGGAGTGGACCAAGAACAGACCCCTGTGGAACACCGCACGTGATTTCTCTGTGGTAGGAGCACGCATCCTGCCCAACGCATGTGACCCGCCTACCCTCCAGATAGGATCCTATCAAGCGGCACAGATAAAAAGGCACCCCATGGTATCTCAACGCTTCTCTAATACATTCCCAGGGGAGGCTGTTGAAAGCATTGGCTATGTCTAATGACACAGCCAATAGCACAGCACCCTGGGAAACTGCGACATCTGAGAGAGCCCTAACGCGAAGGATCGCGTCGATCGTAGAACGACCCTCACGGAAACCGAACTGCACCGCTGAGAGGTCAGGTCCTATTCTGGTTAGATGACGGACCAGGCGCTGCGCAATTATCCGTTCAAAGATTTTACCCACCTCATTGAGCAACACTATCGGACGATACGCGGAAGGTGAATCAGCATTGCGTCCTTGCTTCCGCAATAAAACTAAGCGGCCCACCTTCCACAGCAGAGGGAACTGCCCCAGCTCCAGGCAGGCACTGAAAAGACGCCTAAGCCTAACCCCCAGAGCCTCCATAGCCAGAATCCAGGCACGACCTGGAACTCCGTCTGGCCCCGGAGCTGCGCATTTCATTTGGAGCCGTCTCACGGCCAAGCCTAATTCTGCCTCAGTGACAGGAGGTACCTCATCACCTACAACTTGTGCTGATACAGTGGCTGGTGCCACAAAGGGAGGCGAGAAACCTACTCTCCTCGGGAACAACGTAGACATTACGTCCTCAAGCATTCGCGGTGCGATACTCATCGTGATCGGTGGAGCCCATGGGCGCAAGTATCCCATAACCATCCTATAAGGTCGCCCCCATGGATCACCATCTAAAGTCTGCAACAGTTCTTCTCGTGCTCTGTCTTTAGCAAGCCTAATTGCCAGCTGCAATGCCTTCTTAGCATCCCTATAATTATTATACAGCTGCGCCTCGAAAGTTGGATCCCGTCCCCGGCGCAACCTTCGATGCCGGGCATACCTGCGCCTCGCAGCCACGCAAGATGCACGCAAACACGCAATGTCACGAGACCACCAATAAACCCGCTGCTTGTGCGGCCGGGATAAGACTCTAGGCATGGCGGCATCACAAATACGTACCATGGAATCCTGAAACCAACCCGCTTCTCTGTCGATGTTTATAGGTCCGTCTGGAATTGACGACCAGGACGCAACAATCGAGGCCTCCACCAAGAGGTCCTCATTAAGGCGCTTTAAGGCCCACTTTGGGGCCGCAGTCAAATTTGGATTTGGAGATGAAGCTAAGTGTAAGGGATAAATATCGAACCTAATATAAAGGTGGTCTGAAAAAGATTCAGCCTCCTCGACGACTCTCCAACCCCTGATACGTCTTGCGACAGCAGCAGACGCAAACGTGATGTCCACAATAGAACCCCCCTGCTGCCGCACACAAGTGTTCACCGATCCCCTGTTAATAACAGAAAGACCAGTTATCACAGCCCAATCCTGTAAAACCCTGCCCCGCGCATCAGTGACAAGAGATCCCCAAGCCGACGACTTAGCATTGAAATCCCCTGCCACCAAAACAGGACAGGGTAACGTTCGACCTATAAAGTCTCCCAGATCGTCCAAACAGGCCTCGAACTGCACAAAGTTCCTATTAGGAGACAAATATACACCAACTACCATTATTTCCCCCCATTGAACTGCGATATATCCAGAGCCTCTCCTTTTAACCACGAGGGTTGGATTCCCCTCTGACATTGAGGTAACTATAGCCACCGACCCCGTAAGATCACCTGCCCAGTTATTTCTAGGAGGGACAAAATACGGTTCGGCTACAACCGCCACTCTGATCGACCACTCGGCCATGGCCTGCATCAAGAGATCCTGAGCCACGACCGAGTGATTGATATTCACCTGCAGGAATTTATTAGCTATCATTTTAACTATTGGGTATCCAAATCCCGCTCATCCTCAGGCCCAGAATAGAGACCGGGTACCGATTTAGCCCCTTTACTGCCTTTCCTTGATGATGATACACAGGCGCCACTCCCTAGCACGTGGTTCGCTGGCCTATTTGCATCTTCGCATAGAGAGCAGTGTGGTGCAGCTAAACACTCTGCAACTTTGTGGTCTCCCTTCCCGCAACGGAAACATTGACCGCTGCGGTCCACATCCGCCTTACAATGCTGTCGGATATGCCCTACTTCCCGGCAACGAAAACACCTCGCCTGCCTGGGCTGCAGCAACCTCACCTGTGCCGCTACCCAGCCAAGTAGGAGCCTACGCTCTTGCGCCACCTTCCTAGCTGCTAACACTGGACAGCGCACCCATATAGTTAAAGTCCCGTAAGGAGCACGACGCACTTCCCCGACCTTAACTTGACTCACAAGACACTTCCCCTTGGTTGCCACAGCAGTTGCGACCTCCTCAGCGGTCACAGCATCGTCTAAACCCGAGATGCGCAATTCAGCGCATTTAGAAGGTCTGGACACCTCAACCGCTCCCGCACCGAGCGTTTCGGAAAATATAGCCCTCAACTCCTCAGCCAAGCGATCGGCCTTATCCGAACTGGTGATGCCAGGCACCTCCAACTTCCGGGCACCAGTAGCCGTTTCTTTAAACTTGAGAAAGGGAATATCAAATTTGGCCACATCCACTTTACCTTTAGCCACTGATACCATCTTCAAGTAATCGACCCCATTCTCTATTGCCTTCGGCTGAAGTGTCATCACGACAGCTGAAGTCCGCGGCACAACTAGTTTAGCGGGAGTCATCCTTGACGACGGCACCCTCGCAATCGCCACACGTTTTTTGGCGCCACGCTTTACCACCGTTGACCAGCCTTCCCCCACCACTGTATTCACCAGGGAAGGAACAAATCCCTCCTCCGTTAATGGTTCCAGCATGGTAGGAATATTTTGTGAAGCGGATTCTGCCACTGCCCGTGCTGCCAGAGACTTTCTCCTCTTTCTCTTGTTTCTCCTGGCAGGAGAAACAGAGCCTTCAACGTTGGAAGTATGTACAATAGGTTCCACGAGCGAAGATTGGCCTACCTGATCAGCAACCACTGATGAGCCTATTATCCTCCTCTCCAGAGATTCAAAGTAAGCCTTCATTTGGCCTCCTATTTCAGACTTTATACTGTTTAACGCCTCATTAAGAGTGCTTTTAGTCACTACATCAGGTAGGGTGCAGCTCGTTGCAGGTAGAGGAGCAACCCCCTCAATGCGCCTATCCCTACAAAGACCTTCCTTCAGCTCGACTAATTCTTTACGAAGTAGGTCTATCTCCACCCCCTGCTTTACCTCGTTTTCCTTCAGCCTGTCATATGACTCCTGGAGTCGTATTACCTCTTCTGATGACGATCTGCTGGCCAACACGAAAGCCTTATCCGCAATAGAGGAGGCTGCTTCTTTAAGGGCACGCTGGAACGTGCCCTTCAAATTCTTCGATTTTTCCGCGACTTTCAGAACAACTTCAACATCGTCAAGAATACCCTTCTTAATATCCGCCACAAGCAGCTCATCCGTCTTTGGAGGGTTATTCCTCATCACAGCACGATCTACTCTTACACGCGATGCTATATCCGCCACTTCTTCCTCCGCCCTAAGACGAAGTTCCTCCTCTCTGAGTCGGTTAAGGTCCATCTTGGCTTTTGCCAGGCCTTTATAATACCCCGTTGTTGGCGGGCGACCCCTACCTTTCTTGGAAACAGGGGTACACGTAGAATACTGACCACCATCTTGAAGTTCCGAATCCGAAGATGAAGATGAGTCTGTAGCCAAACATACTCTGCTCTTATGACCGCGAATGGTCGCAACAGGAATATCACTGCCCTCACTGGCAGTAGCCATACCAAATGCGCTACAGTCTGAACGCACCAAATCGCTCTCCAAGCCCACAGTTGTAGTGGCACCACCCTCAGTACCAAGGACATCTTCCTCCTCAATCAATTTAACTTTTTTAGATTTTGTTTTTGTTTTTGAACTCTTCATTTCTGATCCCACGAGAATGGGGGAAGTAAACGGTCCACCCAGGCAGTGCCCCCTGTGCCTGGGTAAGCCTAGCGTAACCCGTCAGAGAGTCGGCCGGTTCCCTGACGGGGGTCGCACTCGTGACTGGTCTCCCACCAGCCACGCATCCCCTCGTGGTGCGCCGCCACTTGGGATTAGGGTAATTTTTTATAGAGGTTTTCTTCCTCGCGGTCCGGGCGGTGAAGCCAAGACCCTCGGTCCCATTCGAAGCCGCGAGACGTGACCACGACACTCCGAAATAGGATTACGAGATCGACGACGACAAGCCGGACAAGGTGCCAAACCTGCCCGCCCGACGGCAGTGTGAGTGCACGCCGAACCCGCCAACACACCACGTTCTTCGATCCCTCTGACTAACAGAGCGACGGTAAACGTAGCCCCCCCGTCAGGTATTAGCCGTCGGCCGTGAAGCGACCGCCGTTGCCCGGGATGCACCACGCGGAGGTTCCTGACCAACCTAACCTAACCTAACCTAACCTAACCTTTTTTTTTTTTTTTTTTTTTTTTTTTACGTGGGGAAATCCTACATGGATCCGCCTCCCGAGCCGGGCAGCTCGAGAGGGGTATGTCAGACTCTTACTGACTAAAACCCCACGGTGTTCCTCCTTCACCCATTTGGCCGGGGAGTAGGGACAGCTTGCGCATTACTTCTACTCGCCCGACGGGTGTAGGCCCCTCATAAGGGGCCACCTTCAGCAGTCTGAGGGGTCGAGATGTGTGTGACACCCTCCGACGAACCTACGAGGGGCGCATCGAACACTGATGCGCCACGCCTCGGGCCTGTGCATTAGCTGCAAGGGCGAAGGACGTGCCCGCGTCCGACACCCGCAGGCCGTTTTTACGGCGGCAGGAGGTCATTCCTGACCCTGCGCCGCCGGGTTCGTCGACCGCGGGAGGGGAGCTCTGACGTCTGCTCCCTCTCCCTCTCCGCCGCCTCCTTTGCGAGCATGACGTCCTCGCAGAATGAGGC
The DNA here is from genome assembly GCA_033032175.1 of Saturnia japonica. Taxonomy (NCBI): domain Eukaryota; kingdom Metazoa; phylum Arthropoda; class Insecta; order Lepidoptera; family Saturniidae; genus Saturnia; species Saturnia japonica. The sequence goes on from JAVKPJ010000104.1 coordinate 40,454, forward strand.
GACGGAGTTCCACCCGCTCTCACTCGCAACCATGGACGAAACGACGGTCGGGAGTGAGAGATCGGGCCCTATAGCCGCGATGAGGTCGCGGCGTGACGAGTCCCATGCGGGACAGGCGGACAGTGTGTGCTGCGCGTTATCGACCGCGCAGTCACAATTATGGCACCCAGCTGTTGGCTCTCGGCCTATGCGACACAGGTAACTCCCGAAACATCCGTGTCCCGAGAGCACCTGCGTCAGCCGGAAGGTTAGGGTGCCGTGCCGCCTCCGTACCCATGCCGCCAAATGAGGTCTCACGGCATCGACGGTCGTCACGCCGGCGCTGGGGTGCTCCAGTCGTCGGTCCCACTCCGCCATGACCAGGATCTGGTGGAGCTCTGCTCTACGCGCCTCGATCTCACGAGGCGCAGGTCGTATTCCTCTCTCAAACGCCTCCCCGCGCCACCTGTAGAGCGACGCGAGGGCTTCCGCCTCCAGATCCCATGGCGGAGATCCGGCCAGTAGGGAGGGCCGCCTCGAAGGAGATCGTGCGATATCCCCGGGCTGCTCTGACGGCCATCGCTCTCTGCGGTTTGCGCAGAGCGGCGATATTAAACCTTTTTTTTTTTTTTTTTTTTTTTTTTTTTTTTTTACATGGGGAAATCCTACATTGGATACACCTCCCGCCGTCGGGGGACAGCGAGAGGGTTATGCCGGACTCTTACCGGCTAAAACCCCATGGCCGCATCAGCACGTATGTGAACATGATCACGGGATTCGCGCTAGCATTCTCCGCGACCCTGTCCACGCGCTTGGGTCACCCGTAGATGGTCCAACTGGGGACCCCCGTCTCGGAGAGAGACAGCCTCTCTCCATGCTTCTCCTAGAAGCAGCGGCAACCCGTGCTTCTCCTTCACGGGTCCTCCTACAAATGGTCACAGACGCCCCCGCGTCTATTACCAGGAGGGTATAGATAAATTAAGGAGGCATTTGGTGAAACTGACCTCCACCTCTCCTTCTACGCCTTATTCCACCACGACGTATTGTAGGTGCTTCGGAGTCCCTCTCTCTATCTCTCTCCGCATTCTCCTTCTGTAATAACACAGTTTCGCAGAAAGTGACAACTGCGTTCCATGACTCCTCTCCACTAGTCATAGACTGAACAACAGCCGGTAAAGAGAGATCATTACCTAACACAGAAACTAGAATGCGGCGCTCCTCAGTCCAAGCCGGGCATAGCTCAAAAGTATGCTGAGCCGTGTCAAAATCACAATCACAATGGTGGCATCTGGGCGTCGGCTCTCTTCCAGCAATCTGGTGCAGATACTTGCCGAAACAGCCATGACCGGTCAGCATCTGCACCAGACGGAAGGTAAGAGAACCATGAGTTCTATCCACCCATTCCCTGAACACTGGGCGAACTGCCTGAATAATTTCAAGGCCAGCACTTGGTGATGACAAGGATTCCCACCATAAACGCAGAACGACTTGTCGTAGGCGGACCCTCTGCATTTCCTTTGCCCTTATCGTAACGCGCTCCCTTGCATCAAACCTTTCAATACGCCAGGAGTACAAATCTGCGTGAGAGCGAGCAACCAAGTCCCATGGCGGGGAGTTCGCCAGTAGGCATGACGCATCGTACGAAACCGTACGATATCCGCGGATCACCCTGATTGCCATTAACCGCTGCAGCTTGCGCAAAATGGCAGCACTACGTGGTGTCAAGGCTTCGTGCCACACTGGGGCTCCATAAAGAGCCATGGACTGCACAACCCTCATGTACAGGGTACGACAACTGGAGCCGGCTCCACCAAGGTTTGGTAAAAGACTAGAAAGCGCAAACGCACTACGCATAACCTTGGGAGCCAGTTGGCGAAAGTGTTCATCAAACACCCAACGACTGTCCAAAACGAGGCCAAGATACTTCAATTTGGAGCCCACATTTATGCGGACTCCACTAACAGTAATGTGCGTGTCGGAAGGCGGAGCTCTACGGGGGCCATGAATACAAATAGCCTCTGTCTTATTGAGGGCCACCTCAAGTCCGAGCATCCGAATCCTCCCAACCACCTGAGCCACACTCGCTGTAGCTAAACGGACTGCATCCCGAACGGTACTGCCCCGCGCTGTGACAAGCGTGTCATCCGCGTAACAGGTTACAGAGGCACCTGGCAGAAAAGAACCCCGCAACACCCAATCGTACCCAATGTTCCACAGGAGCGGGCCAAGAACTGACCCCTGTGGAACACCGCACGATATTACTCTGTGATGGTCACGCGCATCTTGCCCGACGCATGTGACATGCCTTCCTTCCAGGTATGACCGAACCAAATGACATAAGTATAGAGGCACCCCATGATACCGCAACGCCGAATGTATACATTCCCAGGGGAGGCTGTTAAAAGCGTTGGCAATGTCTAATGACACCGCCAACAGCACTCCACCCTGAGACACAGCTTCATCCGAGAGGAACTTAACGCGAAGGATCGCATCGATGGTAGAGCGACCCTCTCGGAAGCCAAACTGCACCGCTGAAATGTCGGGTCCTATCCTGGCCAGATGTTGAACCAGGCGCCTGGCGACAACACGCTCGAGAAGTTTACCCACTTCATCCAGCAGGACAATTGGGCGATACGCAGCTGGCGAGTCCACAGGCCTTCCTTCCTTCCGCAATAGGACCAGGCGACCCACCTTCCACTGTGGGGGAAAATGTCCCGACTCCAAACAGGCATTGAATAAACGTATGAGTCTCCCCCCCAGCGCCTCCATAACAAGAATCCAGGCCCGGCCTGGGACACCATCAGGCCCCGGAGCAGTGCATTTTGCACGAAGCCGTCTAACAGCTACTTCCAATTCAACCTCAGTAATAGCAGGCACCTCATCACTACCCCCATATCCAGGCATAAGGGCCGAAGCCCGAAAAGGAGGAGTGAACTCCTCTCTCTGCGGAAACAATGTAGACATTATGTCATCGAGCAATCGCGGCTCCAGACTCTGCGTGACCGGGGGAGCCCAGGGGCGTAAGCAGCCCAAAACCATCCGGTACGGACGTCCCCACGGGTCACCGTCCAGAGTCTCTAAAAGCTCTCTCCGCGCTTGAGATTTAGCTCGCCTAATGGAGAGCTGCAGAGCACGCTTCCTCTCTCTGTACTCTTCATATAGCTGGGCCTCAACACTCAAATCCCGTTCCCGACGAAGTCTACGATGCCTAGCATAGCGGCGCCTCGCGGCCACGCACAGTGTCCGCAAACATGCGATGTCGCGAGACCACCAGTAAACATGCCGCCTAGATGGCCGAACTCTAACCCGAGGCATAGCGGCATCGCATATGCGAGTCATAGCATCCCTAAACCAACTCGCTTCCATCTCAACATTCACAGGTCCATTTGGTATGGGTAGCCAGGACTCAACTATCGAGGCCTCCACTAAAATGTCCTCATTCAAATGCTTTAGGGCCCATCTAGGGGCCGAGGTCATGTTCGCTATTGGAGCTGTAGTCACTGATGAGTAGCAGACCCCGAAACGAATGTACAGGTGATCCGAAAGGGTTTCTGAATCACCCACAACTCTCCAACCCCTAATGCGCCCCGCGACAGCAGGGGATGCGAACGTAATGTCCACGATCGAACCTCCCTGCTGCCGCACACAAGTATTTTCTGATCCCCTGTTAATAACAGAGAGGCCAGTTGCTATTGCCCAGTTTTGTAAGACCCTACCCCGACCATCAGTAACGGGACTTCCCCACGCTGTCGATTTGGCATTAAAAATCACCCGCCACCAGAACAGGGTAGGGCAAATTTTGCCCTATGAATGTTGCAAGGTCACCCAGAAAAGTCTCAAACTCAGCGAGGGTCTTGTTAGGTGAGAAATAAACTCCAACAACAACTATATGCCCCCACTGAGCAGCTACGTAACCCGAACTCTTCCTCTTAACTGTTAGGAGCGGAGTTCCTACTGACATGGAAGAGACGATGGCTACCGTACCCGACACATCACCAAACCAGTTATCCCTGAGAGGGACGAAATAGGGCTCAGCAACCACCGCCACTTGTATCGACCACTCAGCCATGGTCTGTATCAAAAGGTCCTGAGCCGCAGCCGAGTGATTGACATTCGCCTGAAGAAACTCAAAAACCATCCTAAATTAGCAGATATCTGAAACCTGCCCTCCCCTTGGCCCTTTGGCGACCTTGGGAGCAGCTACTTTAGCTGCCGACTTACTAGCAATCCTATAAGAAGATTCACACATTTTACGTCCCAGCACGTGGTCCGCTGGCCTTTGTGCATCGGCACACACAGAGCAGTGCGGGGCAGCGGAACAACTACTTGCCTTGTGACCCTCCCTGCCACAGCGAAAGCACTGCTCACTGCGGTTAACTTTCGCCGTACAACGCTGCTTGATATGACCAGTTTCCAGGCATTTAAAGCACCTCGCAACCTTAGGCTGAAGCAATTTCACAGTTGCAGCAACCCAGCCTAACATTAGTTTGCGCTCCAGCGCAATCTTTTTTGCAACCGCAACTGGGCAGCGAACCCAAACGGTGCCAGTGCCATAGGGTGCTCGCCGCACCTCACTCACCTTCACTTGTTCCACCGTGCAACACCCCTTTGTAGCTATCGCAGTCATTACCTCTTCCTTCGTAACAGAGTCATCCAAACCTGTGACCCGTAACTCAGCACTTTTTGTGGGCCTGGACACTTGCACCATGCCCTCACCGACTGATTCCGAAAAAATCGTCACGAGCTGACTAGCCAAACGATCAGCTTTTTCTGAGCTCGCACTGCCCGGCACCTCCAGCTTGCGGGCCCCGGAGGCCGTCTCCTTAATTTTAAGGAAGGGGATATCAAACTTAGTGACATCCACCTTATCCTTGGCTATCTTCACAATCTTTATGTAGTCTACACCGTTGTCCACCGCCTTTGGCATGAGAGTTAGAACTATTGCAGACGAGCGTGGAACAACTAATTTGACCGCATTCACAGTGACCGGTAATGCGTCCTTACGAGCTACAAGTTTCTTATTTTTTGTACCCCGTCCCACCACAGTTGACCATCCTTCCTTCTGTACAGGATCTGATAGAGAGGGAACTGACGGCAAAATAGATTCCTCCGCAGCTTGCGCTGCCATTGACTTCTTCTTCTTCTTCTTACTCCTCTTCTTTTTCCCAGCCGGAGCCAAAAGACTAGAAGGTTCTGAAGGTCGCACCTCGGGCCGCAAAGCTGTAGCCACCGCTACAGGAACCTCTATTTCCCCTGCCATCGGAGCACGCAATAGCACCGACTGTAAAGCCTCCATGTGAGACCTCATTTCTTCCGCTACCTTCTGCATTGCACTATCTAGCATGTCAGAGGTAACCATCACTTGAGACTCCTTTCGAGACTCAATTTCACGGTCTACTTGGTGGGTCCGCTGAATGTCGATTCTAACTTCATGCAGCTCCTTACGCAGTTCCGTGATCTCCTCAGCTTGTTTAGCCTCGCTGGTTTTCAACTTTTCATATGCCTCTTGGAGTCTTTTTAACTCTTCTGAGGCAGTTCTGTCAGCCAGCGAAGCAACTCTATCAGTAATAGATGCAGCCGCCTCTTTGAGGGCACGCTGAAATGTTCCCTTTAGGTTTCGGGATTTCTTTACGACGCCGAGAATGATCTCAACGTCCTCTTGGATTCCCTTTCTTAAATCCATGACTAACTCCTCTTCAGTAGGATATTAAAGGCGATATTAAACCTAACCTTTTTTTTTTTTTTTTTTTTTTACGTGGGGAAATCCTACAGGGATCCGCCTCCCGAGCCGGGCAGCTCGAGAGGGGTATGTCAGACTCTTACTGACTAAAACCCCACGGTGTTCCTCTTTCACCCATTTGGCCGGGGAGTAGGGACAGCGTACGCATTACTTCTACTCGCCCGACGGGTGTAGGCCCCTCATAAGGGGCCACCTTCAGCGGTCTGAGGGGTCGAGATGTGTGACACCCTCCGACGAACTTACGAGGGGTGCATCGAACACTGATGCACCACGCCTCGGGCCTGTGTATTAGCTGCAAGGGCGAAGGACGTGCCCGCGTCCGACGCCCGCAGGCCGTTTTTACGGCGGCAGGAGGTCATTCCTGACCCTGCGCCGCCGGGTTCGTCGACCGCGGGAGGGGAGCTCTGACGTCTGCTCCCTCTCCCTCTCCGCCGCCTCCTTTGCGAGCATTACGTCCTCGCAGAATGAGGCGACGGAGTTCCACCCGCTCTCACTCGCAACCATGGACGAAACGACGGTCGGGAGTGAGAGATCGGGCCCTATAGCCGCGATGAGGTCGCGGCGTGACGAGTCCCATGCGGGACAGGCGGTCAGTGTGTGCTGCGCGTTATCGACCTCGCAGCCACAATGATGGCACCAGTTGTTGGCTCTCGGCCTATACGACACAGGTAACTCCCGAAACATCCGTGTCCCGAGAGCACCTGCGTCAGCCGGAAGGTTAGGGTGCCGTGCCGCCTCCGTACCCACGCCGTCAAATGAGGCCTCACGGCCTCGACGGTCGTCACGCCGGCGCTGGGGTGCTCCAGTCGTCGGTCCCACTCCGCCATGACTATGATCTGGTGGAGCTCTGCCCTCCGCGCCTCGATCTCACGAGGCGCAGGTCGTATTCCTCTCTCCAACGCCTCCCCGCGCCACCTGTAGAGCGACGCGAGGGCTTCCGCCTCCAGATCCCATGGCGGAGATCCGGCCAGTAGGGAGGCTGCCTCGAAGGAGATCGTGCGATATCCCCGGCTGCTCTGACGGCCATCGCTCTCTGCGGCTTGCGCAGAGCGGCGATATTACGGGCCGCCAGGTTCTCAGCCCACACCGGGGCCCCGTAAAGGGCCATGGACCGCACGATCCCCATGTAGAGCCTTCGGCACGCGGAATTTGGACCCCCCAGGTTGGGCAACAGCCGCGCTAACGCGACCGCAGCGCCCATAAGACGGGGGGTCAGCTGCCTGAAGTGCTCTACAAAGTCCCATCGGCTATCCAGAACGAGTCCAAGATATTTCATATTGGACTGGATGCCGATTGGGACGCCTCCCACGATGATCTGGGACCCTCTCGGTGGCGCATTCCGAGGCCCATGGAAACACAGAGCCTCAGATTTTTGCAGCGCCACTTTTAGTCCCAGACGCCGAATCCGACCGACGACGTGTGCCACCCCAGCTGTTACCAATATCGCGGCTTCGCGGTGCGACTTAGCTCTCGACGTGACCAGTGTGTCGTCGGCATAACATACGACACTGAGGCCACGGAGGAGCGCACCGCGCAACACCCAGTCGTATCCGATGTTCCAGAGAAGAGGGCCCAAAACTGACCCTTGGGGAACACCGGATACGACGTCTCGCCGACACATTCCACTCCGACCCGGGAAGACTACATACCTCTCGGAGAGGTACGCCCCGACTATGCGGCGGAGGTAGGACGGCACTCCGTGAAATCGGAGCGCCTCTCTAATTGTGGCCCAGGGCAAGGTGTTAAAGGCATTTGCGATGTCTAAAGACACCGCTACCACCACCTCGCCCCGAGCAATGGCCTCCTCCGCCAGACTCCTCACTTGCGTGATCGCGTCAATCGTGGAGCGCCCTCTGCGGAAACCGAACTGGTTCGACGCCAAATCCGGCCCCACGTGCGTTAAATGGCCGACGAGGCGGTTTGCAATCACTCTCTCGAAGAGTTTGCCCACCTCGTCGAGCAGCACAATGGGGCGGTACGCGGACGGCGAGTCCGCCGGGCGCCCCGGCTTTTGGAGCAGGACTAGACGGCCGGTTTTCCACTTCGACGGAAACCGGCCCTGCTCCAGACACACGCTGATATTAAACCTAACCTTTTTTTTTTTTTTTTTTTTTTTTTTTTTTAGTTTGGGAAAACCCATCATGGGTACCAGCCCGCCGCGGAGGACAGCAAACTGGTTATGTGGGACTGTACCCACTAAAAACCCAAACATCGCCTCCGGAGCGCTTGGCGTCGGGGGCACAGGAATCGCTTGCGCATTACCTCTGTGCCCACCGACAAGCGCTGCCCCCCCGAAGAGAGGCTCTCCCCACTGGGACGCCCATCACCGACCGCAGCCCCAGCCTCCGTTCAATTTTTCACGGGGTTTTATTCCTCGGTGATTTTTTAAGGAGGTTTTCTTCCTCCGGGTTCAGGCCCACACGTCCACCAGAACCCGACGCCTGGTGATTTTTTAACGAGGTTGTCTTCCTCGGTGATTTTTTAACGAGGTTTTCTTCCTCCAGGCTCCGGCCCCGCAGGACCGGAACCCCGCCCTTGTGATTTTTTAAAGAGGTTGTCTTCCTCTCAATTTTTTAGCGAGGTTTTCTTCCTCACGGTCGCAGAGGACAGGGAGAGCGGCACAACGAAACACCGACACGCCTCTTCCCCTGCGACCCCACCGCGTCCGCCATCTTTTAGCGACGGTGGCGACCCCGTCGAGGCCGCGGAAGGTAGGGTGAGCGGCACAACGAAACACCGACACACCTCTCCCGCCGCGGCCTGTCTCCTTCAGCCGCGGTGCCTCCCATACGACACCGCAGCTCGCCTCAGCGGCGGTGGCGCCCATACACCACCGCAACCTACTGTTGGCCGCTTCGTCTGGGCTCTTATGCCCAAAGCCCTGACTAGCAGCCTCGCCTGTGGGTTCCTCTTGGCTTCACCGTGGGGGACCAAGCCACGGTTACTAAGCCCCCCCGCCACGACAAGGCGGGAACCCTCCGGGGGGGATATTAAACCTAACCTAACCTAACCTAACCTAACCTAACCTAACCTAACCTAACCTAACCTAACCTTTTTTTTTTTTTTTTTACGTGGGGAAATCCTACATGGATCCGCCTACCGAGCCGGGCAGCTCGAGAGGGGTATGTCAGACTCTTACTGACTAAAACCCCACGGTGTTCTCCACACACCTATGTGGCCGGGGAGCAGGAACTGCAAGCAATAACTTCCACTCAACCCGGCAGGTGTCAGCCCCTCATGAGGGGCCCCTTCCTTCGGTCTGAGGGGTCGGATGATTGGACACCCTCTGACGAACCGTCGAGGGGCGCATCG
>JAVKPJ010000105.1:0-49453 GCA_033032175.1 Saturnia japonica
AATTTTGCATCCATCATTACTCCTTTTTCACGTCAAGTTTGCAGTACGCCTGCCGGGACCGGTATTAAACAACCGATCCCGCCAGCCGCTACCCGGAACTGGGCCCTTGGGGCTCAAAACTGAGCCCTCATCGGCCCCAGCCCGGTACTGGGTGCGCTGCTCACACGCCACACCCAGGAGCTTTTAACGGCCCTCCAGCCGGCGCTCCTCCACGGTCCCCTCTGATAAGCAGAGGGATACCAGGAAGAGCGCGTCAGATATTAGCCGCCAACCAAAGTGGTCAACGTTGCCCGGGGTGCACCACGAGGAGGTTTCTGACATCGCACCCCACCCCAACCTAACCTAACCTAACCTAACCTAACCTAACCTAACCTAACCTAACCTTTTTTTTTTTTTTTTTTTTTTTTTGTACGTGGAGAAACCCGTCATGGGTACACACCCGCCCGGGGGGACGAGTGGTTATGTGAGACTCCTACTCACTAAAACTCCACGGTGTACCAGCAGCCGCCATAGCGGGACGCCGCGGGCAATGCGGTTGCAATCTGCCGCGTCGCCCCGGTGGCTGGCCCCAGTCGGGCCACGGCGCTAAAGAGAGACAGTCTGGTACAACCCCAACTGTCTCCCAGACGGCTGAACCAGTGCAATGGGAAGACGGGCCCCCCGACCCATCTCCCCTTAGTTCAGCAAGGGCAGAGAAAGGAGGCGAAAAGCGCCCCCCTTTCTACCCAACGTCTACGCAACCCCTACGGTGCTCCCAGCGTTCGTGGGTGGTGCTTTCTCCTTTATGGGCGGCCTGCACTTGGCGCCGCCCATATAGTGATCCGCCGGCCTCTTGGCGTCGGCACACAAGGCACAGTGCAGCTGTTTAGCTGAACACTGCTGTGCCTTGTGGCCAGGACCCCCGCATCGGAAACACAATGTTTCCCGGTCAACAGCCGACGTACAAGTAGGCCGGGTATGGCCCACATCAAGGCACCTAAAACACCTAAGCGGTCCTTCCTCCAATAGGCGAACGCGAGCAGAGCTCCAGCCCACGAGAAAGCGCCCGGTTTCCATCAGCACTTTGGCAGCGGTGACTGGAAGTGACAAGTGGATCGCTCCACTGCCCCTCCCATAGGGGCGTATTTCGCCTGCCCTAATAAGGGCTGGCTGACAGCCACCTTTCGCCGCCGCCACTGCGATCACTGCTTCCCTCGTTACCGTTTCGTCGAGTCCTATGACCCGGACATTAGCCCTTTTTATCGGTATGGCCACAGTGGCCACGTCTGCCATCACCTCCTGGAGCTTTTGCGCCAATCCATCAGCCTGCTCCGCACCACGGGCGCCAGGGATCTGTATGATCCTAGATCCCGTGGCCGCGGGGCGAAGCGACAGTCTCGCAATACCTAAATCGGCTATCACGTCTGGGTTCACCCCCATGAAGGCCGCTTTGTAGGACACTCCCCTCTCCACCGCCTCAGGCCGCAGAGTGACGATTACCGCAGCCGATCGCGGCGTTGAGGGAAGCTTCCTCTTGGTTTTAGTCTTGGGCACCCTCATCCCGCGAGGAGCCGGAGTTTTTGCCGTAACAGCCGACGGTTCCGTGACACGCGCTTTTTTAGCTTTGCGCTTGCGGTGACGGGAGACAGTTGTCCATCCTTCTTCGCCCGGAACAGGATTGGAGTTTGGAGTCAGAACCGGAGCAGTAACAGAGCTAGAGTCCAGATGTGGGATCAGCTCCATTTCCAGCGCCTCTGAAGACTTGTGTCGCGCGGTCTTGGGCTTTGCAACCCTAGAAGCTGCAGAACCCAACGCCTCCTTTTTGTTTGCCGCCAATGGTGGTCTTATCACCCTAGCGGGGAGAAGACGGTCGTCCAAGCCCTCTATGCGGGCGTTAATAAACTCCCCCATAGACAGCCGGAGCGACCGCTCCATCCCCGCCAAGTTCTTCTCCAGGAAATTGACCAGAGCTTTCGGCAGAGCGTCAGACTCCTGGCAGGAAGACACCGGCTCCAATTCCGGCTGTAGCGTTGATTGCACCTCTGTTATTGGCGACGGAGGTAGCGCCGTCGTTGAACTTCGCAGGGCGACAAGTTCCGCTCTGAGATCGTCGACCTCTTGGCGTAGCCTGCGTGTCTCCCTGCGAAGGAGGAGCGTCTCGCTCGCCACAGTGCGCGCCAGGGCAGTTGACGTAACCTCCTGCAAGGCCCAGGCCGCCTCCTTCAGAGACTTGATGTACGTACCCTTGAGGTTGCCAGATTTCTTGGCAACCTCAAGAATCGCGTCCACCTTCTCCTTGGCAAGCGTCCTGAGACTTTCAGGGTCGAGCAACTCAATGCCCTCGAGCACCTCCACATTCGCAGTACCACAGGTGTCATCCGCAACGCCACCATCCCTATCAGATGCTTTCCCAGCAAGGGAACAGTCCTGCGGCGCCTCGCCCGTAAAAAGCGCGTGCGTTCGCGTTCCGGAGGAGCCCAGTTCACGGGCTTTACCCCTTCGCGCTGTCGTAAATTTACTGGGAGGGAAGTCCTCCTCGTCAATACCAGACTTGTCTTTGACTAAAGACCTCTTCCTTTCAGCAGCCGACACTGGCCCTAAGCTTTCAGAGCTATCCTTCCAGTGCCTGACGGAGAAGCAGTCCAACAATGGGTCCCGCTCAATCCTCACAACCGGTGAAACAATGTCAGTTTGGTGTGAAGCCTTGGTCGTCATTATTTTAGCAGAGTCGGTTGTCCTTATACATGCATTAGTCGTCGTTTCAATCCGTGAATTTCGCAAAATTTTGCCCCCCCCAGAGAACGTGGGGCAGCCCGAGCTAGGCTCGGAGAGGGATTCTCCAGCTCCTGAGGAGCTGGTACCCTCCTGGGGTAATTTCTTTTTTAATTTTGCATCCATCATTACTCCTTTTTCACGTCAAGTTTGCAGTACGCCTACCGGGACCGGTATTAAACAACCGATCCCGCCAGCCGCTACCCGGAACTGGGCCCTTGGGGCTCAAAACTGAGCCCTCATCGGCCCCAGCCCGGTACTGGGTGCGCTGCTCACACGCCACACCCAGGAACTTTTAACGGCCCTCCAGCCGGCGCTCCTCCACGGTCCCCTCTGATAAGCAGAGGGATACCAGGAAGAGCGCGTCAGATATTAGCCGCCAACCAAAGTGGTCGACGTTGCCCGGGGTGCACCACGAGGAGGTTTCTGACATCGCACCCCAACCTAACCTTTTTTTTTTTTTTTTTTTTAACGTGGGGAAATCCTGCATGGATCCGCCTCCCGAGCCGGGCAGCTCGAGAGGGGTATGTCAGACTCTTACTGACTAAAACCCCACGGTGTTCTTCTCGCACCTATGTGGCCGGGGAGCAGGAACTGCTGTATCAAAACTTCTACTCAACCCGGCAGGTGTCGTCAGCCCCTCATGAGGGGCCTCTTCTTGCGGTCTGAGGGGTCGGATAATTGGACACCCTCTGACGAACCGTCGAGGGGCGCATCGAGGGGCGCATCGAACACTGATGCGCCTCACCTCGGGCTTGTGCATTGACTGCAAGGGCGAAGGACGTGCCCGCGTCCAACGCCCGCAGGCCTTATTTACGGCGGCTGTAGGTCATCCCTGACTCGTCGCCGCCGTACGGTTCGTCGACCGCGGGAGGGGAGCTGTGATGCCTGCTCCCTCTCCCTCTCCGCCGCCTCCTTCGCGAGCATAACTTCCTCGCAATATGAGACGACGGAGTTCCACCCGTTCTCGCTCTCGGCCATGGACTTCACAACGGCCGAGAGCGAGAGATCGGAGCTAATCTCCGCGACGAGCTCGCGGCGTGGCGTTTCCCAGGCGGGACATTCTTCGAAAGTGTGCTGTGCGGTGTCCCTCGCACAGCCACAATGGTGGCACCCTGCTGTCGGTTCCCGGCCTATACGACACAGGTAACTCCCGAAACAGCCGTGTCCCGAGAGCACCTGTGTCAGCCGGAATGTCAGGGTGCCGTGCCGCCTGGTTAGCCATTCGGCCAATACGGGCCGAACGGCTTCCACTGTTGCCACTCCCGAGCTCGGTCGCTCAAGGCGTCGGCGCCACTCGTCCACCACTAGGACCTGGTGGAGCTGTGACCTCAGCGCCTCGATTTCCCGAGGCGCGAGTCGTAAACATTGCTCCAGCGCCTCCACGCGTCGAAGATACAGAGACGCGTGGGCTCTCGCCTCCAGGTCCCAGGGTGGGGATCCGGCTAATAGGGAGGCCGCCTCGAAAGAAATCGTGCGGTACCCTCGGACGGCTCTGATGGCCATCGCCCGCTGCGGTTTCCGCAATTGGGCGATATTTTTAGCCGTCAAGCTATACGCCCACACGGGGGCCCCATACAGGGCTATGGACCGCACGATCCCAAATACAGCTTCCGGCAAGTGGAATTAGGCCCCCCCAGGTTGGGTAGCAGACGAGCTAATGCACCCGCTGCTCCCATGAGACGGGGGGCCAAGTGCCTGAAGTGCTCTTCGAAGGTCCATCGGCTGTCGAGGACGAGGCCGAGATACCTCATTGTCGACTCGACACCGATGGACACGCCTCCCACGACTATTTGAGCTCCTTGAGGCGGCGCATTCCGAGGTCCATGGAAAAACAGGGCCTCGGATTTACGGAGCGCCACCTCCAGCCCCAGACGCCGAATCCTACCGACGACTTGAGCGACGCCGGCCGTAGCCAGCATCGTCGCATTGCGGTGCGTCTTCCCCCGGGCTAACACTAGCGTGTCGTCGCGTAACAGACAACGCTGACGCCTCGGAGGAGCGCACCGCGCAACACCCAGTCGTATCCGATGTTCCAGAGAAGGGGCCCTAACACTGACCCCTGGGGAACACCGGATACGACATCTCGCCGACTCATCCCTCGCTGACCCGGGAAGGTCACGTACCTCTCACTGAGGTACGCCCCGACTATGCGGCGGAGGTAGGACGGCACTCCATGAAACCGGAGTGCCTCTCTAATTGTAGCCCAGGGCAAGGTGTTAAAGGCATTTGCGATGTCTAAAGACACCGCTATCACCACCTCGCCCCGAGCAATGGCCTCCTCCGCCAGACTCCTCACTTGCGCGATCGCGTCAATCGTAGAGCGCCCTCTGCGGAAACCGAACTGGTTCGCCGCCAAATCCGGCCCCACGTGCGTTAAATGGCCGACGAGGCGGTTTGCAATCACTCTCTCGAAGAGTTTGCCCACCTCGTCGAGCAGCACAATGGGGCGGTACGCGGACGGCGAGTCCGCCGGGCGCCCCGGCTTTTGGAGCAGGACTAGACGGCCGGTTTTCCACTTCGACGGAAACCGGCCCTGCTCCAGACACACGCTGAGGAGTCCCAATAGTCGGGGCTCGAGGACCTCTTGGGCCAGGACCCACGCTCGACCAGGCAGGCCGTCGGGCCCTGGGGCGGTGTTTTTTTTGGCCGCGAGGCGTTTCACCGCCGCCCTCAATTCTTCCCGGGTCACGTTGGGCACGTCGTCTCGGTCCACGTCGGGCTCGGCCGTGGGCGGAGCCATGTGGGGAGGTGAAAACCCTCCCTGGAGGGAAACAGAGGCTCACCACCTCCTCGAGGAACTCTGACTGGAGACTCTGGGTTACCGGGGGGGCCCATTGGCGAAGTTTGCCGCGTACCATCCGGTACGGGCGGCCCCACGGATCCCGATTGAGCGTCTCCAGGAATTCCTCTCTGGCCAAGCTTTTGCGCGCTCAATGGCCCGTCGGAGGGTGAGCTTAGCTGCTCTGTAACCCTCATGCAGCTCCGCCTCTCCGGGGCTTGCGACCTGCGAATGACGTCGTCGCGCCTTATCCTGGTGTACTGGCGGCGCGCTGCTACGCAAAGTGCACGCAGCTGCGCGATTTCAGCGTTCCACCAGTACACCTGGCGCTTAGCTGGACGACGCCCAACTCTCGGCATCGCCGCGTCACACATATGCGACACTGCGGCTCGCAGTCGCTCCGCCCCATCTTCGACATCGGCAGGCCTCTCGGGTGTTCCGTCCATCACCCAGGCTTGCACGATGGCGGCCTCGAGGAACACCTCGCGATCGAGGCGTCCCAGAGCCCAACTGGACTGTCCTCCTCAGGGCCTCTCGGGACCGGTCGTCCCGAGGTCTGGGCGGACACTTCGAATTGTATGTAAAGATGGTCCGAAAGTTCTCTACCCCCTCCAGGACTCTCCAGTCCCGAACACGGCGTGCTATTGCAGGGCTTGCGAACGATAGGTCCACTATGGATTCGCCCTGCGGTCGCACGCACGTGTTTATGGAGCCCCTGTTAAGGACGAGTAGGCCTGATGTTACGGCCCACTCTTCCAGCGCCTCACCCCTATTATCGGTGGATGGGAACCCCAAGCCGTAGATTTGGCGTTGAAGTCCCCGAGGACTAGGATGGGGTAAGGGTGGTGCCCGAGACGACAGTGCCCAACTCTACCAAGAAAGCCTCAAATTCGGCGAGACTCCACCGAGGGGGTGCATACACCCCCACCACCACAACGTCGCCGAGACGCGCCGCCACGATCCCTGGCCCTCCTTGATGTTAGTGAAGGGCGGGGAGCCGGCGGCGGGCCGGGAAATGATGGCCACCGAGTCTTCTCGGTTACCCGCCCAGTTATCTCGGGGCGGCACGAAGTATGGCTCGGCTATCACGGCGACGTTGATTGACCACTGTGCCATGCTTTGGACTAGCAGGTCCTGCGCACAGGCACAGTGGTTTAGATTCGCTTGGAGGAGACGGATGGCCATTATTAACTGGTTTGTTCCATCTCCTCCGTCTGGACCGTCGTCGGCGCTTTAGGAACAGCCTGTGAGGTCGGGGGCTGTGTCGGGGCTTTTCCCCTCCTAACCCTCTTTACTTTCTTTGACTTGGGTGTCCGTCACACCGCTCCGCCCCCCATCCGATGTCCCGCTGGTTTACCCGCTCGTGCGCAGACAGCACAGTGTGGGTCCGCTGTACAGCCTCCAGCTTTGGGCCAGGTTGACTACAGCGATAACATAGCTGACTGTAGTCAACATCACAAGTACAATTAAGCCCGACTGGCCAACCTGGAAGCAGCGGAAACACCGTTGTGGGCGAGGCTGCAGGATCTTCACCCGCGCCGACACCCAACCCACCAGTAACCGTCGACTATCGCCAAGCTTTTTCGCCGTCGCCACTGGACAAGTTACTATGGCTGTTCCTGTACCATCAGGTCCAAGACGCGGCTCGCTACTTTTAACCTGTCCAGGTGGGCACTCCCCAACTGAGGCGATGGCTGCGATTAGTTTCTCGGCCGTGACCGAGTCGTCAAGGCCTGCGATACGCACGCTTGCACTTCTTACCGCCTGGACACCCTAATATCCTCCGATGGGAAGGACAGTCTTATTTTGTCCGCCAAAGCATCAGCTTTATCATTGCTGTCCGCCAGGTACCTCCAATATAGCTGCTCCATCGCCGCCCTCCTGTAATTCACACCCTCGATTCCGAGGGTGTTTAGGTCTACACTGTCCCAGGTCTTGGACAGCACCTCTTTGACGTAAGACCTCTCGTTACCGCCTCCGACTGCAGCGTGATTACCACTGCAGTGGACTTTGCGGCACGAAGTCTACGAGTCTTTTTACCCTTCTTAGGAGGCGCTGCCTTAGGCTTTGCCTTCTTGGACCTTGACGCCTTTTTGCCCCCCTTGCCGACTAACACCCATTCCCCCTCGGAGGTCTTGGGAGCACCAGCTTCTCGCTGTAGGAGGTGGGACGAGAATTGGGTGCAGCTGACATAGGTACTGCTTTCCCTACCTTCGAGCTGTTCTTCTTCACAGCCACTTGCCGGGAGTCTGCAAGCCGTGGAGGCCGAGTTTCGGGAACTACCGGTTTCGACGAGAGCTGTGCACCTTTCTGTCCGCCGCTAAAGGAGGGCGAAGTCGTTGTTCCGGGAGGACCTATCCCCAACGCCTCGAAGCGTGCACTCATTATATTGAGAATCTCCCTGAATTTCCCATCAATATCCGAAGTGTCGCTCCGAGGACGCTTTTGTTGCCTCTGAGGCAAAGGAGGAAACTCTTCCCTTGAAAGTCTTCTTGGAGGGAAGAGGGTTGCGCGACAACGGAAGAGACGCTGGCTTCAGGCACTGGCTGGCGGACCTTCAAGAAGTCCGCTCTTAACTCCGCGAGCTCTTTGCGGAGCTCTGCCAGTTCTTCTGCCTGTCTTCTGTTTCTCTCCTCTACTCGCGTGTATGCAGCTTGGACCCTCTCCAACTCCTCGGTGGTGGTCCGATTGCTGAATTTTTCTACTGCGTCCTTAATGGAAGCAGCCGCATCCTTGAGGGCTTTTGTGAACGTGCCCTTGAGGTTCGTCGACTTTTGAGCGACCTTGAGAATCACCTCAACGTCACCCAGCACCCTGTCTGTTAAGTGGGAGGAGAGTTCCTCCTCCGGAGCATTGCGATATCTTTCACGGCCCTATTTTGCCGCGTCCGTGCTGCCACCTTCGCAATCTCCTCCCGGCTGAGAGGCGGATACCCTCTTCCTTTAGACGCAAGTATTCGGCCTTTTTTTGGCTAGGCCTGCGTATTCGCCTGTTGTAATGGGGCGACCCCTTCCTTTCTTTGGAACAGGGTGGTACACCCTAATTCCACTGGCTGGGAATCGGACTCCGAGCCCTATCTTCGGCCTCCACCCGTCCAAGCTACCACCTTTCCTTTTTTCGCCCCTCTTTGTGTCCCAGAAGGCGCCAGAAGGAATGTCCTCGGTGGACTCCACTGTAATCATGGAAGCCTGACTGGATTCGCTGCAGACCGACACCCGTCCAGCGATAAGTCCCTCTCGATTATCACGACGGGATTCATCACCGCCGCTTCCACATCTAACGTACCTCCACTGCTGGAGGCACCCTCCACATTTTCCTTAAAACTAGAATTACAATTAGGGCTATATACAATATTTACAGTTTTTTTAGAAGTTTCGCTCATTTTTGTTCCCCGATTGTGGGGGAAGTAACGGTCCACCCAGGCAGTGCCCCCTGTACCTGGGTAAGCCTAGCGTAACCCGTCAAGAGAGTCGGCCGGTTCTATGACGGGGGTCGCACTAGAGACTGAACATTCCATCAGCCATGCATCCTCTCGCGGTGCGCCGCCGCTTAGGATTTGGGGTAATTTTTTATAGAGGTTGTCTTCCTCGCGGTCCGGGCGGTAAAGCCAAGACCCTCTCCCATACGAAGCCGCGAGACGTGACCACGACACTCCGATGGGATTACGAGATCGACGGTGGCAAGCCGGACAACGTGTCCAACCTGTCCGCCCGACGGCAGTGTGACGCACGCCGAGCCCGCCAACAAGCCATTCCTTCGTCAGCTCTGAGGAGCAGAGAGTCGATAAACGAGGCCCCCCCTGTCAGGTATTAGCCGTCGGCCGTGAAGCGGCCGCCGTTGCCCGGGATGCACCACGCGGAGGTTCCTGACTCGCACCCCAGTGCAATGAACCTAACCTAACCTAACCTAACCTTTTTTTTTTTTTTTTTTTTTTTTTTTTTTATCGTGGAGAAACCCTTCATGGGTACACACTCGCCCGGGGGGACGAGTGGTTATGTGAGACTCCTACTCACTAAAACTCCACGGTGTACCATCGGCCGCCATAGTGGGACGCGCGGGCACTGCGGTTGCAATCGGCCGCAGCGCCCCGGCGGCCGGCCCCAGTCGGGCCCCAGCGCTAAAGAGAGACAGTCTGGTACAACCCCAACTGTCTCCCAGACGGCTGAACCAGTGCAATGGGAAGACGGGCCCCCCGACCCGTCCCCCTTGGTTCAGCTAGGGCAGTAGAAGGAGGCGAAAACCGCCTACTCCTACCACCAACCGTCTACGCAACCCTCCTACGGAGGTCTCGGTGCTGGTGCTCCTCGCCTGGCTGGGTCTGGCGGCCTGCAGGCCGCTCCCCCCATGTAGTGCCCCGACGGCCTGCCGGCGTCAGCACACAAGGCACATTTAAGCTTTTCACTTTGCAACTGAACGCTTTATGTCCAGCTTGCCCGCATCTGAAGCACAGCTCCCCTCGGTCCACCGTTGACGGGCAGAGCGGGCGCGTGTGTCCCACACCCTGCACTTGAAACAGCGCATGGGCCCACTCTCCAAAAGGCGCACACCGCTGAACTCCACCCGACCAACAGACGGCCTGCCTCAACCAGTGCTCTAGCAGCGGCGACTGGGAGCGATAAGTGCACCGCTCCCATGCCCCTGCCATATGTGCGTATTTCACCACCCTGATAAGGGCTGGCTCACAGCCTCCTTTCTTGGCCGCAGCTGCGACCACCCCTCGGCTGACACCGAGTCATCAAGCCCCAGCCACGTATGTTCGCCTTTTTGATAGGCCTGACCACGGTGGCCACGTCCCCGAGTGCTGTCCGTAACTGTTCAGCCAACTGATCTGCCTGCTCGGAACCACGAAGCCAGGGATCATGATGACCCTAGATCCCGTGACTGGGGCCGACTTGAAATAGCCTCGATGCCGAGGTCCGCCAACGCTACATGCTCTCGTACCCTTAAGAAACGTCCCTTAGCTTAGTCCCCCGCCAAGGCCTCTGGTTCAGTGTGATACCACTGCAGCTGAGCGCGGTGTCGAGGGGAGCTTCGCCTTGGCTTACACCCAGGCGCCCTCCCAACGGTAGCAGGAGCCACAGCCGGCAGCCCCCGGCATCGATAAAGGCTTCTTTTCCCGACGGCGGCGGGACACAGTATCCCCATCCGACAGCATCAGCAGCTGCAGGGACTGCAGCAGGTGTACAGCTCCCGGCATTGCCCACTCCATTCCCAGAGGCTCCTGAATTTTCGGCAAATCCTCACGCTCCACACGAGGGCAGAGTCGGGTATCGCAGCCTTCAGCCTCGCGGTCTTGCGGCTTGAAGCCTTAGGGCCAACAGGCCTTGAGGTAGCACCACATGCGCTACTTCCTATTGGCAGCCAATGGGGGGCGAATCACTTTGGCGGGGAGAAGCCCGATCATCCAGGGCCTCAATGCGGGCGGCCACGACCTCCCCCATTGAGACCCGGAGGGACCGCTCCATCCTCTCCATGTGTACCCCCATAGCGTCCACCAGCAATTGCACCAAAAACTCCGGACCCTGGGCGCTATCCGGCACTACTTGCGACAAGGCGGCACAGGAGGAACCTCCACCCGACTGCGCAGTGAGGAGAGCTCCGCCTTCAGATCATCGATCTCCCGACGGAGCCTCCCCGTCTCGCGCCGGAGGAGGAGGGTCTCCTCCCCACCGTTCGTGCAAGAGCGGTGGCAGTCACCTCTTGGAGGATCCAGGCTGCCTCCTTCAAATGTTTGACATAAGTACCCTTAAGGTTGCCAGAATTTTTGGCAACCTTAAGGATCTCATCCGTCTGCTCTTTAGCAAGGGCTCTCAAACTGTCTGGGTCGAGAAGCTCGATCCCGTCGAGAACCCTCACATCCGCGACAGCGACCACTTCATCGGTGCAGGCCGATTCAACAACAGGACATATGGCCTGCATACTTCTCCCCCAACAGATTCCGCCCGCGTTTTCCCAGCAGATGTGCCAGGGTCCCGGGCTTTACCCCTCATGGCTGTTGAGACCTTGCCAGGGGCCACACCGATCGCACCACCTTTGCCGTCATGTGACCGCTTTCGCTTTTCCGAAATAGTCACGGACAATGAACTCTCGCAGGTCTCTGCCCAATGGTGGACAGCGAACTTGTCCAGCGAGAGATCCTCTCAAGCCGTACAGTAGGCTGTGCAATCCAGATTAGCTTGTTCCAAAGTCGTCGTATTATCGCCAGAATCGGTTTCCGTGTTCTTGCCAAATCGTTGTATTCTTATCCGAATCGCGCAAAATTTTGCCCCCCCCAGACACTGGGGCAGCCCCGAGCTACGCTCGGGGGGGATTCTCCCTTCCGGGTACCCTCCTGGGGTACTAACTTTTTTTGATTTTGCTCCATCTTCAATCCCCCTATCCGTCTAGTTTGCGGTACGCCTGCCGGAACCGGATAAAAGCTACCCATCCCGCCAGCCGCTGTCCGGAACTGGGCCCTTGGGGCTCAAATTGAGCCCTCATCGGCCCCGCCCGGTACTGGGTGCGCCGCGCACATGCCACACCCAGGAGCTTTTAACGGCCTCCACCAGCGCCCCTCCATTCCCCTCTGATAAGCAGAGGATACCAGGAGGAGCCGTCAGATATTACCGCCGACCAAAGTGGTCGACGTTGCCCGGGGTGCACCACGAGGAGGTTTCTGACATCGCACCCCAACCTAACCTAACCTAACCTAACCTAACCTAACCTAACCTAACCTTTTTTTTTTTTTTTTTTTTTTTTTATCGTGGGGAAATCCTACATGGATCCGCCTCCCGAGCCGGGCAGCTCGAGAGGGGTATGTCAGACTCTTACTGACTAAAACCCCACGGTGTTCTCCACACACCTATGTGGCCGGGGAGCAGGAAATGCTGAAGCAATAACTTCCACTCAACCCGGCAGGTGTCAGCCCCTCATGAGGGGCCTCTTCCTTCGGTCTGAGGGGTCGGATGATTGGACACCCTCTGACGAACCGTCGAGGGGCGCATCGAACACAGATGCGCCTCGCCTCGGGCCTGTACACTAACTGCAAGGCGAAGGACGTGCCCGCGTCCAACGCCCGCAGGCCTTATTTACGGCGGCTGTAGGTCATCCCTGACCCGTCGCCGCCGTACGGTTCGTCGACCGCGGGAGGGGAGCTGTGATGCCTGCTCCCTCTCCCTCTCCGCCGCCTCCTTAGTGAGCATAACGTCCTCGCAGAATGAGGCGACGGAGTTCCATCGGTCTCGCTCTCGACCATGGACTTCACAACAGTCGAGAGCGAGAGATCCAGGCCAATCCCCGCAACGAGCTCGCGGCGTGGCGTTTCCCAGGCGGGACATTCTTCGAGGGTGTGCTGCGCGGTGTCACTCGCACAGCCACAATGGTGGCACCCTGCTGTCGGTTCCCGGCCTATACGACACAGGTAGCTCCCGAAACAGCCGTGTCCCGAGAGCACCTGCGTTAGCCGGAATGTCAGGGTGCCGTGCCGCCTGGTTAGCCATTCGGCCAATACGGGCCGAACGGCATCCACTGTCGCCACGCCTGAGCTCGGTCGCTCAAGTCGTCGGCCCACTCGTCCACCACTAGGACCTGGGGAAATGTGACCTCAGCGCCTCGATTTCCCGAGGCGCGAGTCGTAAACCTTGCTCCAGCGCCTCCACACGTCGAAGATACAGAGACGCGTGGGCTCTCGCCTCCAGGTCCCAGGGTGGGGATCCGGCTAGAAGGGAGGCCGCCTCGAAAGAGATCGTGCGGTACCCACGGGTGGCCCTTATAGACATCGCCCGCTGCGGTCTTCGCAATGGGGCAATGTTCGTGGCCGTCAGGCCGTACGCCCATACGGGTGCCCCATACAAGGCCATAGACCGCACGATTCCTAGGTACAGCTTCCGGCAAGTGGAATTAGGCCCCCCCAGGTTGGGTAGCAGACGAGCTAATGCACCCGCTGCTCCCATGAGACGGGGGGCCAAGTGCCTGAAGTGCTCTTCGAAGGTCCATCGGCTGTCGAGGACGAGGCCGAGATACCTCATTGTCGACTCGACACCGATGGACACGCCTCCCACGACTATTTGAGCTCCTTGAGGCGGCGCATTCCGAGGTCCATGGAAAAACAGGGCCTCGGATTTACGGAGCGCCACCTCCAGCCCCAGACGCCGAATCCTACCGACGACTTGAGCGACGCCGGCCGTAGCCAGCATCGTCGCATTGCGGTGCGTCTTCCCCCGGGCTAACACTAGCGTGTCGTCAGCGTAACAGACAACGCTGACGCCTCGGAGGAGCGCACCGCGCAACACCCAGTCGTATCCGATGTTCCAGAGAAGGGGCCCTAACACTGACCCCTGGGGAACACCGGATACGACATCTCGCCGACTCATCCCTCGCTGACCCGGGAAGGTCACGTACCTCTCACTGAGGTACGCCCCGACTATGCGGCGGAGGTAGGACGGCACTCCATGAAACCGGAGTGCCTCTCTAATTGTAGCCCAGGGCAAGGTGTTAAAAGCGTTGGCGATGTCAAGAGACACCGCCAGAACCACCTCGCCCCGAGCAATTGCTTCCTCCGCCTGGATCTTCACACGCATTATGGCGTCAATCGTGGAGCGCCCCTGGCGGAAACCAAACTGGTTATCCGCCAGATCCGGCCCTATCGTTGTTAAGTGTCGGACGAGGCGGACTGCGATTATTCGCTCGCAGAGCTTCGCCACATCGTCCAACAACACTATGGGCCGGTATGCGGACGGAGAGTCCGCAGGGCGCCCCTCTTTCTTCAGCAGGACTAGTTTGCCGGTTTTCCATACACGCGGAAACCGGCCCTGTTGAAGACACGCTGTGAAGATCCCCAAAAGTCGGGGCTCGAGGGCCTCTAGAGCCAGGACCCATGCACGACCAGGTATGCCGTCCGGTCCTGGGGGGTGTTTTTTGCTTGCATGCGTTTCACCGCCGCCCTCAGCTCTTCCCGGGTCACCTCGGGTGCATCGTCGTCGCCCTCCGCGTTGGGCATGGCTGCGAACGGAGCCATCGTGGGAGGTGTATGCTCTGCCCCCGAAGGAAACAGAGCGGCCACTACATCTTGGAGGAGCTCTGGCTGGAGACTCTTTGTTATCGGGGGAGCCCATTGGCGTAATTTGCCACGTACCATTCGGTACGGGCGCCCCCATGGATTCCGGTTGAGCGTCTCCAGCTGCTCCTCCCTGGCCAGAGCTTTCGCCCGCTCAATGGCCTTTTTGAGCGCCAACTTGGCCGCTCTGTACCCTTCGTAGAGTTCTATCTCTCTGGCGGACGCGTCCTGCGTGCGACCCCGCCTGCGCCGCTCTCTGGTGTACTGGCGCCGAACCGCCACACACGCGGCACGCAATTGCGCGATTTCGGCGGTCCACCAGTACACTTGACGCCTGGCGGGCATCGGCCCCTTTATTCGGGGCATCGCCGCGTCGCAGACCCGCGTCATATCTGCGCGCAGTGACTCCGCCTCTTCGTTGACATCAGCAAGCCTGTCGGGCGGTTCACCGGAAACCCAGGCCTGCATGACGGCAGCTTCCAGAAGTACCTCACGGTCTAGGCGCTTCAATGCCCAACGCGGACCGTCCTCTACGGAGGTCCTACGGGCCGGTACATCCGAGGCCCGGGTGGAGATGTCGAACCGTATATATCGGTGGTCCGACAACGTCTCCACTCCCTCAAGGACTGTCCAGCCCCGAACTCGGCGTGCTAAAGCAGGGCTTGCAAACGTAATATCCACTATAGAACCGCCCTGCTGTCGCACGCACGTGTTAACGGACCCCCGATTGAGGACAAGTAGGCCCATTAATATAGCCCACTCCTCCAGAGCCTCACCCCTAGCGTCCGTTGACGGGGAACCCCAAGCTGTTGATTTAGCGTTAAAGTCCCCGAGGACCAGGACGGGGTGAGGATGGATACGACCGACAACGATTTGCATCTCCCCGAGGAATCCCTCAAAGTCAGCGAGACTTCTACTTGGGGGCATATACACCCCTACTACGACCATGTCACCGAGATGTGCTGCTACGTACCCCCGACCCCTCGAGATGTTGGAGAGAGGCGGGGCACCAGCAGCGGCCTGGGACACTAAGGCCACCGAACCGTCCAAGTCACCCACCCAGTTATCTGCCTGTGGAACATAGTACGGCTCGGCCATCACGGCGATGTGGATCAACCACTGCGCCATGCTCTGGAACAAGAGGTCTTGAGCTCTGGCACAGTGGTTGAGATTACCTTGTAAGAAATTGAGTGCCATTATTATTGATGACACTCCATTTCGCCTTCATGGGAAGTCGCTGGCGTCTCAGTGACAACCGATGACGTCGAGGGCTGGGCCGGGTTCTTACCCCTGCTCCTGCCCCTATTCTTCTTCGCCCCGTTTTTGGTTGAGGGCGCAGGCTTACCACAATCCCTGCTACCCACTCGATGGGCAGCAGGACTGCCTGAAGCTGCGCAAACCGCACAGTGTGGCTCCGCACTGCACTCAACGGCTTTATGCCCCGGTTGACTGCACCGGAAGCATAGCTGACTACAGTCAACCTGGCAGGTGCATTTATTGCCCAGATGTCCGGCTTGTAAGCATCTAAAGCATTTTCGAGACCGAGGCTCCAAGAGCTTAATTTGTGCCGACACCCACCCAATCAGAAGTCGTCGGCCGTCCGTGACTTTTTTCGCTGCCGCCACAGGACAAGAAACTACAGCCGTACAGAGCCCCCTTAGCCCTGGACGTACTCCATTCGTTTTCACCTGCTCCCGGGGACATCCGCCAGTCTCGGCCACAGCAGCGATAACTTCATCTGCTGTGACGGATTCGTCTAGGCCCGAGATACGAATGTCTGCACACCTCATGGGCCTGGATATTTTAATGCCCTCTGCTGGAAGCACCTCTTTAAATCTGGCTGCCAGGGCATCTGCTTTATCTCCACTGGCGGCACCCGGAATCTGGACAAGGTAACCACCGTTCGCTGCTCTCCTCCAACGGATCCCTTCAATACCCAGGTCAGCCAGCTTGACGTTGGTTTTTATTCCTTGGAGCACCTGCAAGTAGGAAAAACCCTTCTTCTCCGCCTCCGGCTGCAGAGTAACTGACACCGCAGTTGTTCTTGGTGCTCGGAGTTTACGGCCCTTCTCCTTCTTAGGAGTTGACTTCTTCGATTTAGCTGGCTTTTTAGGGCGACCGTTCTTACCAACTAGCACCCATTCCCCTTCTACGGGTTTAGGCACTACCGGCTGCTCCCTATTTGTGGAAGGAGCTAACGAAGCTGGAATTGCCGTAGCATTGTTAGCCTTCTCCTTGGACCCCAACCTAACCTAACCTAACCTAACCTAACCTAACCTTTTTTTTTTTTTTTTTTTTTTTAACGTGGAGAAACCCGTCATGGGTACACACCCGCCCGGGGGGACGAGTGGTTATGTGAGACTCCTACTCACTAAAACTCCACGGTGTACCATCGGCCGCCATAGTGGGGCGCGCGGGCACTGCGGTTGCAATCTGCCGCAACGCCCCGGCGGCCGGCCCTAGTCGGGCCCCGGCGCTAAAGAGAGACAGTCTGGTACAACCCCAACTGTCTCCCAGACGGCTGAGCCAGTGCAATGGGAAGACGGGCCCCCCGACCCGTCTCCCCTGGTCCAGCAAGGACAGAGGAAAGAGGCGGTTAAACACCCCCACCTACTGCCCATCGTCTACGCTCAACCCCTAAGGGGGTCTTGGCGCTGCAGGCGCTCTCCCCGTCTTTTGGACGGGTGGCCTACATTTCGCCCCTCCCATGAAATGTTTCGCCTGCCTTCCGGCGTCGGCACACAGGGCACAGTGCAGCTTTGCAGCTGTGCACTCTTGCGCCTTGTGGCCAGGCTGTCCACAACGGAAGCAAAGGCCTCCCCTATCAACTGCCGAAGGGCATGTGGGCCGGGTATGGCCCACGTCCAGACACCTGAAACATCTCAAAGGCCCCCCTTGCAGGAGACGGACGCGTGCCATACTCCAGCCAACAAGGAGACGACCTAACTGCACCAATGTCCTGGCAGCGGCGACTGGGAGTGACAAGTGAATTGCGCCATTGCCTCTCCCGTAGGGACGTATCTCACCAGCCCTAATAAGGGTTGGCTCGCAACCGCCTTTAGCCGCCGCTGCCGCTACGACTTCATGCGCCGAGACTGAATCCTCCAATCCAATGATTCGGATGTCTGCTCTTTTAATGGGCCTCGCCACTGTGGCTACATCTGCCATAATCTCACTTAGCTTTAGGGCTAATTGATCCGCCTGCTCTACTCCCCGGGCACCCGGTATCTCAATAATACGGCTGCCCGAGGCAGTACACCGAATAGATATTTTATCGATCCCCAGGTCAGACAAAGGGAGACGGTCCCGTGCTCTAAGTAAAGCCTCACTATACGATAGCCCCTCCGCCACAGCCTCAGGCCGCAGTGCAAGGAGCACTGCAGCCGAGCGCGGTGCCGAAGGAAGCTTAGGCTTGGGCTTGGGCCCAGGCATTCCCTTATGAGTGGAAATCACCCCCGCAGTAGCCTTCAGATTCGATGAGGCCTTTTCCTTCTTTTTCCGTCGCTTGGCTACGGTCGTCCATCCCGATCCAGCTCCAGCCTGATCTTGGGCAGGAGCAGCAGGCACGGCCTCCTGTGGATGGACTGTCGTCGTCACATCAGGGATGGGCATCGAAGCCTTAGGCTTTGCAGCTTTGGACCTCGCGGCCTTTCGTCCTACAGGCTGAGATCCAGAAGGACCAGGAGCCAACCCTCTGTCCGCACCTAAGGGCGGGCGGACCACTGCGGAGGGTGGAAGACGATCGTCCAGACGTGCGGATATCATCTCCCCTAACGACAGCCGGAGAGATCTCTCCATCCTGTCCATGTATCCATCTAGCACCTTGAGCAGTGTCTTTGGCAGGATATCTGTCACTTCGCTGGACAACTCCAGATCCACCTGCGGTGAAGCCTGAGGTAACACCTGTGGCAATGGTGACGGTGACGGAGGTGGACACTCCACCCGAACACGTAACGACGCAAACCTAACCTAACCTTTTTTTTTTTTTTTTTTTTTTTTAACGTGGAGAAACCCGTCATGGGTACACACTCGCCCGGGGGGACGAGTGGTTATGTGAGACTCCTACTCACTAAAACTCCACGGTGTACCATCGGCCGCCATAGTGGGACGCGCGGGCACTGCGGATGCAATCTGCCGCGACGCCCCGGCGGCCGGCCCCAGTCGGGCCCCGGCGCTAAAGAGAGACAGTCTGGTACAACCCCAACTGTCTCCCAGACGGCTGAACCAGTGCAATGGGAAGACGGGCCCCCCGACCCGTCTCCCCTTGGTCCAGCAAGGACAGAGGAGAGAGGCGTGTAAGCACCCCCCCCCTACTGCCCAACGTCTACGCTACCCCCCCTACGGTGGTGGTGGTGCAGGCGGTGCCCTTCCTCTCTTTTCAGGGGGCCTACATTTGGCGCCCCCCATGTAGTGCCCCGCCGGCCTTCCGGCGTCGGCACACAAGGCGCAGTGCAGCTTTTCAGCAGTGCACGCTTGCGCCTTGTGGCCAGGCTCTCCGCATCGGAAGCACAGTGCTCCTCTATTAACCGCCGTTGATGGGCAGAGCGGACGCGTGTGGCCTACCTCCATGCAGCGGTAACACCGCATGGGCCCACCCTCCAGGAGGCGCACACGAGCCGCACTCCACCCGACCAGGAGGCGACCCGCCTCCACCACCACCTTGGCAGCGGCTACAGGTAACGCAAGATGGACTGCGCCGCTGCCCCTGCCATAGGTGTTAATAGAGCCAGCCCTGATAAGAGCTGGCTCACAACTCCCCTTAGTCGCTGCAGCCGCAACGACTTCCTCCACCGAGACGGATTCATCCAGTCCTATGACTCGGATATGGGCCCTTTTAACGGGCCGAGCCACCACAGCCAACCCCGACAACTCTTCCTGGAGGCGCTCCGCCAGCCTATCGGCCTGCTCCGAACTTTGATCCCCCCGAATCTCTATGATCCTGGATCCAGTAGCAGAGGGGCGCCACGAGAAATCCTCTATACCGAGCTCAAAAACCTAACCTTTTTTTTTTTTTTTTTTTTTTTTTTTTTTTTTTTTTTTTTTTTTTTTTTTTTAACGTGGAGAAACCCTTCATGGGTACACACCCGCCCGGGGGGACGAGTGGTTATGTGAGACTCCTACTCACTAAAACTCCACGGTGTACCATCGGCCGCCATAGTGGGACGTGCGGGCACTGCGGTTGCAATCTGCCGCGACGCCCCGGCGGCCGGCCCCAGTCGGGCCCAGGCGCTAAAGAGAGACAGTCTGGTACAACCCCAACTGTCTCCCAGACGGCTGAACCAGTGCAATGGGAAGACGGGCCCCCCGACCCGTCTCCCCTTGGTCCAGCAAGGGCGGAGGAAGGAGGCGAGTAAACCGCCCCCTCCTGCCACCCAACGTCTACGCAACCCCCCTACGGAGGTCTCGGTGCCGGTGCAGCTCTCTTCGCTGGTTCTGGCGGCCTGCAGGCCGCTCCCCCCATATAATGCCCCGACGGCCTGCCGGCGTCGGCACACAAGGCGCAATGCAGCTTTTCAGCTGTACACTGTTGCGCCTTGTGGCCAGGCTCTCCGCAGCGGAAGCACAAGGTTCCTCTATCCACAGCCGTTGATGGGCAGAGTGGGCGCGTGTGGCCCACCTCCATACAGCGGAAACACCGCATGGGCCCGTCCTCCAGGAGGCGTACTCGCGCCGAACTCCACCCAACCCGAAGCCGTTTCGCCTCAATTAAGGCCTTAGCAGCGGCAGCTGGGAGCGATAAATGTACCGCTCCACTGCCCCTGCCATAAGGTCGAATTTCCCCCGCCCGAATGAGTGCTGCCTCGCAGCCTCCCTTCGTTGCCGCAGCAAGCACAACCTGCTCCACCGACACCGTTTCGTCTAGGCCCACGATGCGGATATCGGCCTTTTTGACCGGCCTGGCTATAGTGGCCACGCCGGCCATCGCCACCCGAAGTTTTTCGGCAAGCCGGTCAGCCTGTTCGTCTCCACGGGCACCTGAGATCTCGACAATTCTAGCCCCCGTTGCTGAGAGCCGAAGCGAGATGTTGTCAAGCTCCAAATCCGACATCACGGCATGTTGCTGTGCCTTCAACAGAGCCGCCTTGTAGCTGACTCCCCCCGCCAGCGCCCCAGGCTGCAGCGTAATAAGCACTGCAGCAGAGCGCGGTGACGAGGGGAGCTTCTTCTTGCCTCTGGTAGCCGGCAATTTTGTGCTAGATGCACGAGCTACAGTTTCAGCAGCCGACTGAGTAACAGCTGGATCTTTCCGGGCTTCCCTGGCCTGGCGTTTACGGCGACGGGCCACGGTAGTCCACCCATCCCCTTGTTCAGGGCCCACTATAGGGTCGGGATTTGGAGCCGGGATGGGAACAGGATTCAGGGCCGGAAATGAGCCCAACTCTATTCCCAGAGGCTCTACGCTCTTCGTTCCACAGCCTTACGCCTAGTAGGCTTGGATAATGTGGGACCATTCCTCTTCTTTTTCTCGGCGGCCAGAGGGGGGCGAACCACTTTGGCGGGAAGGAGGCGGTCCTCCAGGGCCTCAATTTGGGCGGTCACGACCTCCCCCATCGTGACCCGGAGAGACCGCTCCATCCCCGCCATGTGGGCCCCCAGCGCTTCCACCAACGCCTTCGGCAAAGGATCTTGACTCTGCCCTAGATCCGGCAGCCCTTGTGACGACGGCAGCACAGGAGCAACCTCGACCCGACTACGTAACGAGGAGAGCTCCGCCTTGAGACTCTCGATCTCCCGACGTAACCTCCCCGTCTCGCGCCGCAGAACGAGGGTCTCCTCCACCACCGTACGCGTGAGAGCAGTGGCAGTAACTTCCCGGAGCGTCCATGCCGCCTCCTTAAGTTTTTTGACAAACGTACCCTTGAGGTTGCCAGACTTCTTGGCAACCCCAAGGATATCATCTACCTTCTCCTTTGCGAGTGCTCTAAGCATATCTGGGTCGAGAAGCTCGATGCCATCAAGCACTCCCACATCCGCAATGGCACCAGCCTCATCCACAGGTTCACCATCCTCAAGAGAGCTCGTCGACCCAGGAAGAGGGCACACCTGTGGCGCCGCATCAGTTACTGCCCCATGCACCAACCCCACAGAGCAGCCAGGGCCTCGAGTCTTACCCCTCCCAGCAGTCGAAACTTTGCTTGGAGGTGTTTCCACTTCAAGCAAACCCGTTTTACTAACTTTAAGCCGCCGCTTTCTGGAGTCAAAAGCCACAGTCTCCATTCCGGAGCTTTCTCCCCAGTGCTTAATCGCAAATGCATCAAGCCTCAAATTCCTGTCAAGCCTTATAAAAGGCGTTTCAAAGTTCCGTGTGGGCGAAGCCAAGGTCGTATCGTCATGAGAATCAGCAGTCCGGTTACTTGCTAAGGTCGTCGTTTTCTTACTATGCAAAACTTTGCCCCCCCCAGAGAACGCGGGGCAGCCCGAGCCAGGCTCGGAGAGGGATTCTCCAGCTCCCGAGGAGCTGGTACCCTCCTGGGGTAATAACTTCTTTGGTTTTGCCTCCATCCTTATCTCCTCTACCGTCAGTTTGCGGTACGCCTGCCGGGACCGGTATAAAAGCTACCGATCCCGCCAGCCGCTGTCCGGAACTGGGCCCTTGGGGCTCAGATTGAGCCCTCATCGGCCCCAGCCCGGTACTGGGTGCGCCGCGCACATGCCACACCCAGGAGCTTTTAATGGCCCTCCAGCCAATACCCCTCCACAGTCCCCTCTGATAACCAGAGGGATACCGGGAGGAGTTTGTCAGGTATCAGCCGCCGAACAGACTGGTCGACGTTGCCCGGGGTGCACCACGAGGAGGTTCCTGACACGCACCCCAAAAAAAAAAAAAAAAAAAAAAAAAAAAAAAAAAAAAAAAAAAAAAAAAAAAAAAAAAAAAAAAAAAAAAAAAAAAAAAAAAAAAAAACCTAACCTAACCTAACCTAACCTAACCTAACCTTTTTTTTTTTTTTTTTTTTTTTTTTAACGTGGAGAAACCCGTCATGGGTACACACCCGCCCGGGGGGACGAGTGGTTATGTGAGACTCCTACTCACTAAACCTCCACGGTGTACCATCGGCCGCCATAGTGGGGCGCGCGGGCACTGCGGTTGCAATCTGCCGCAACGCCCCGGCGGCCGGCCCCAGTCGGGCCCCGGCGCTAAAGAGAGACAGTCTGGTACAACCCCAACTGTCTCCCAGACGGCTGAGCCAGTGCAATGGGAAGACGGGCCCCCCGACCCGTCTCCCCTGGTCCAGCAAGGGCAGAGGAAAGAGGCGGTTAAACACCTCCACCTACTGCCCATCGTCTACGCTAAACCCCTAAGGGGGTCTTGGCGCTGCAGGCGCTCTCTCCGTCTTTTGGACGGGTGGCCTACATTTCGCACCTCCCATGAAATGTTTCGCCTGCCTTCCGGCGTCGGCACACAGGGCACAGTGCAGCTTTGCAGCTGTGCACTCTTGCGCCTTGTGGCCAGGCTGTCCACAACGGAAGCAAAGGCCTCCCCTATCAACTGCCGAAGGGCATGTGGGCCGGGTATGGCCCACCTCCAGACACCTGAAACATCTCAAAGGCCCCCCTTGCAGGAGACGGACGCGTGCCATACTCCAGCCAACAAGGAGACGACCTAACTGCACCAATGTCCTGGCAGCGGCGACTGGGAGTGACAAGTGAATTGCGCCATTGCCTCTCCCGTAGGGACGTATCTCACCAGCCCTAATAAGGGTTGGCTCGCAACCGCCTTTAGCCGCCGCTGCCGCTACGACTTCATGCGCCGAGACGGAGTCCTCCAATCCAATGATTCGGATGTCTGCTCTTTTAATGGGCCTCGCCACTGTGGCTACATCTGCCATAATCTCACTTAGCTTTAGGGCTAATTGATCCGCCTGCTCTACTCCCCGGCACCCGGTATCTCAATAATACGGCTGCCCGAGGCAGTACACCGAATAGATATTTTATCGATCCCCAGGTCAGACAAAGGGAGACGGTCCCGTGCTCTAAGTAGAGCCTCACTATACGATAGCCCCTCCGCCACAGCCTCAGGCCGCAGTGCAAGGAGCACTGCAGCCGAGCGCGGTGCCGAAGGAAGCTTAGGCTTGGGCTTGGGCCCAGGCATTCCCTTATGAGTGGAAATCACCCCCGCAGTTGCCTTCAGATTCGATGAGGCCTTTTCCTTCTTTTTCCGTCGCTTGGTTACGGTCGTCCATCCCGATCCAGCTCCAGCCTGATCTTGGGCAGGAGCAGCAGGCACGGCCTCCTGTGGATGGACTGGCGTTGTCACATCAGGGATGGGCATCGAAGCCTTAGGCTTTGCAGCTTTGGACCTCGCGGCCTTTCGCCCTACAGGCTGAGATCCAGAAGGACCCGGAGCCAACCCTCTGTCCGCACTTAAGGGCGGGCGGACCACTTCAGAGGGTGGAAGACGATCGTCCAGACGTGCGGATATCATCTCCCCTAACGACAGCCGGAGAGATCTCTCCATCCTGTCCATGTATCCATCCAGCACCTTGAGCAGTGTCTTTGGCAGGATATCTGTCACTCCGCTGGACAACTCCAGATCCAACTGCGGTGAAGCCTGAGGTAACACCTGTGGCAATGGTGACGGTGACGGAGGTGGACACTCCGCCCGACCACGTGACGACGCAAGTTCCGCCCTCAGCTCCTCGACTTCACGACGCAGCCTCCCCGTCTCACGGCGCAGGAGAAGATTCTCTGAAGTCACCGTGCGCATTAGAGCGGTGGCCGTTACTTCTCGCAGCGTCCATGCTGCTTCTTTGAGCGATTTGATGTAGGTACCCTTGAGGTTGCCAGATCTTTTGGCAACCTCAAGGATCTCATCAACATTCTCCTTCGCAAGAGCCCTCAGACTATCAGGGTCGAGCAACTCTATTCCCTCGAGCACTCCTACATCGGCGCTTTCCGACGGCTCATCCTTAATTGGTGTGGCAATAGCACAGTCATGTGACCCATCGGCCTTTCCAGCTTTCGTTGCACGAGTCGACCCCTTGTCACGGGATCTCCCTCTTCCTGCTGTCGAGACTTTGGCAGGAGGGTTCTCCACCACAGCTACCTCGTCTCCATGGTCAGCTAGCGACCGCTTCCTACTGTCCAAGCTAGTCGTTGAGATCGAACTCCCTACACTGTCCGTCCAATGTCGAACCGAGAATTTATCCAGCGACGGATTTCTCTCCACCGTAACGATAGGCAAATCAGTTTTCCGTTGTTCATGTGCCAAAGTCGTGTTATTTTTAAAAGAACTACGCAGAATTCTGCCCCCCCAGAGAACGAGGGGCTGCCCGAGCTGGGCTCGGGGAGGGATTCTCCAGCAGAGCTGGTACCCTCCTGGGGTAATAATTTTTTAAATCTTGCGTCCATTCTTAACTCCCGTGAACCGTCTAGTTCGCAGTACGCCTGCCGGGATCGGTATAAAACAACCGATCCCGCCAGCCGCTACCCGGAACTGGGCCCTTGGGGCTCAAACTGAGCCCTCATCGGCCCCAGCCCGGTACTGGGTGCGCTGCTCACACGCCACACCCAGGAGCTTTTAACGGCCCTCCAGCCGGCGCTCCTCCACAGTCCCCTCTGATAAGCAGAGGGGTACCGGGAAGAGCGCGTCAGATATTAGCCGCCGACCAAACTGGTCGACGTTGCCCGGGGTGCACCACGAGGAGGTTTCTGACATCGCACCCCAACCTAACCTTTTTTTTTTTTTTTTTAACGTGGAGAAACCCTTCATGGGTACACACCCGCCCGGGGGGACGAGTGGTTATGTGAGACTCCTACTCACTAAAACTCCACGGTGTACCATCGGCCGCCATAGTGGGACGTGCGGGCACTGCGGTTGCAATCTGCCGCGACGCCCCGGCGGCCGGCCCCAGTCGGGCCCAGGCGCTAAAGAGAGACAGTCTGGTACAACCCCAACTGTCTCCCAGACGGCTGAACCAGTGCAATGGGAAGACGGGCCCCCCGACCCGTCTCCCCTTGGTCCAGCAAGGGCGGAGGAAGGAGGCGAGTAAACCGCCCCCTCCTGCCACCCAACGTCTACGCAACCCCCCTACGGAGGTCTCGGTGCCGGTGCAGCTCTCTTCGCTGGTTCTGGCGGCCTGCAGGCCGCTCCCCCCATATAATGCCCCGACGGCCTGCCGGCGTCGGCACACAAGGCGCAATGCAGCTTTTCAGCTGTACACTGTTGCGCCTTGTGGCCAGGCTCTCCGCAGCGGAAGCACAAGGTTCCTCTATCCACAGCCGTTGATGGGCAGAGTGGGCGCGTGTGGCCCACCTCCATACAGCGGAAACACCGCATGGGCCCGTCCTCCAGGAGGCGTACTCGCGCCGAACTCCACCCAACCCGAAGCCGTTTCGCCTCAATTAAGGCCTTAGCAGCGGCAGCTGGGAGCGATAAATGTACCGCTCCACTGCCCCTGCCATAAGGTCGAATTTCCCCGCCCGAATGAGTGCTGCCTCGCAGCCTCCCTTCGTTGCCGCAGCAAGCACAACCTGCTCCACCGACACCGTTTCGTCTAGGCCCACGATGCGGATATCGGCCTTTTTGACCGGCCTGGCTATAGTGGCCACGTCGGCCATCGCCACCCGAAGTTTTTCGGCAAGCCGGTCAGCCTGTTCGTCTCCACGGGCACCTGAGATCTCGACAATTCTAGCCCCCGTTGCTGAGAGCCGAAGCGAGATGTTGTCAAGCTCCAAATCCGACATCACGGCATGTTGCTGTGCCTTCAACAGAGCCGCCTTGTAGCTGACTCCCCCCGCCAGCGCCCCAGGCTGCAGCGTAATAAGCACTGCAGCAGAGCGCGGTGACGAGGGGAGCTTCTTCTTGCCTCTGGTAGCCGGCAATTTTGTGCTAGATGCACGAGCTACAGTTTCAGCAGCCGACTGAGTAACAGCTGGATCTTTCCGGCTTCCCTGGCCTGGCGTTTACGGCGACGGGCCACGGTAGTCCACCCATCCTCTTGTTCAGGGCCCACTATAGGGTCGGGATTTGGAGCCGGGATGGGAACAGGATTCAGGGCCGGAAATGAGCCCAACTCTATTCCCAGAGGCTCTACGCTCTTTCGTTCCACAGCCTTACGCCTAGTAGGCTTGGATAATGTGGGACCATTCCTCTTCTTTTTCTCGGCGGCCAGAGGGGGGCGAACCACTTTGGCGGGAAGGAGGCGGTCCTCCAGGGCCTCAATTTGGGCGGTCACGACCTCCCCCATCGTGACCCGGAGAGACCGCTCCATCCCCGCCATGTGGACCCCCAGCGCTTCCACCAACGCCTTCGGCAAAGGATCTTGACTCTGCCCTAGATCCGGCAGCCCTTGTGACGACGGCAGCACAGGAGCAACCTCGACCCGACTACGTAACGAGGAGAGCTCCGCCTTGAGACTCTCGATCTCCCGACGTAACCTCCCCGTCTCGCGCCGCAGAACGAGGGTCTCCTCCACCACCGTACGCGTGAGAGCAGTGGCAGTAACTTCCCGGAGCGTCCATGCCGCCTCCTTAAGTTTTTTGACAAACGTACCCTTGAGGTTGCCAGACTTCTTGGCAACCCAAGGATATCATCTACCTTCTCCTTTGCGAGTGCTCTAAGCATATCTGGGTCGAGAAGCTCGATGCCATCAAGCACTCCCACATCCGCAATGGCACCAGCCTCATCCACAGGTTCACCATCCTCAAGAGAGCTCGTCGACCCAGGAAGAGGGCACACCTGTGGCGCCGCATCAGTTACTGCCCCATGCACCAACCCCACAGAGCAGCCAGGGCCTCGAGTCTTACCCCTCCCAGCAGTCGAAACTTTGCTTGGAGGTGTTTCCACTTCAAGCAAACCCGTTTTACTAACTTTAAGCCGCCGCTTTCTGGAGTCAAAAGCCACAGTCTCCATTCCGGAGCTTTCTCCCCAGTGCTTAATCGCAAATGCATCAAGCCTCAAATTCCTGTCAAGCCTTATAAAAGGCGTTTCAAAGTTCCGTGTGGGCGAAGCCAAGGTCGTATCGTCATGAGAATCAGCAGTCCGGTTACTTGCTAAGGTCGTCGTTTTCTTACTATGCAAAACTTTGCCCCCCCCAGAGAACGCGGGGCAGCCCGAGCCAGGCTCGGAGAGGGATTCTCCAGCTCCCGAGGAGCTGGTACCCTCCTGGGGTAATAACTTCTTTGGTTTTGCCTCCATCCTTATCTCCTTCTACCGTCAGTTTGCGGTACGCCTGCCGGGACCGGTATAAAAGCTACCGATCCCGCCAGCCGCTGTCCGGAACTGGGCCCTTGGGGCTCAGATTGAGCCCTCATCGGCCCCAGCCCGGTACTGGGTGCGCCGCGCACATGCCACACCCAGGAGCTTTTAATGGCCCTCCAGCCAATACCCCTCCACAGTCCCCTCTGATAACCAGAGGGATACCGGGAGGAGTTTGTCAGGTATCAGCCGCCGACCAGACTGGTCGACGTTGCCCGGGGTGCACCACGAGGAGGTTCCTGACACGCACCCCACCCCAACCTTTTTTTTTTTTTTTTTTTTTTTTTAACGTGGAGAAACCCTTCATGGGTACACACCCGCCCGGGGGGACGAGTGGTTATGTGAGACTCCTACTCACTAAAACTCCACGGTGTACCATCGGCCGCCATAGTGGGACGTGCGGGCACTGCGGTTGCAATCTGCCGCGACGCCCCGGCAGCCGGCCCCAGTCGGGCCCCGGCGCTAAAGAGAGACAGTCTGGTACAACCCCAACTGTCTCCCAGACGGCTGAACCAGTGCAATGGGAAGACGGGCCCCCCGACCCATCTCCCCTTGGTCCAGCAAGGGCAGAGGAAAGAGGCGGTTAAGCACCTCCACCTACTGCCCATCGTCTACGCTAAGCACCTAAGGAATACGATGTAGGTGCTGGTGCTGCCCCTCTTTTTGCCTT
The DNA here is from genome assembly GCA_033032175.1 of Saturnia japonica. Taxonomy (NCBI): domain Eukaryota; kingdom Metazoa; phylum Arthropoda; class Insecta; order Lepidoptera; family Saturniidae; genus Saturnia; species Saturnia japonica. The sequence goes on from JAVKPJ010000105.1 coordinate 28,436, forward strand.
GGTTGGCGGTCTGCAACTGACGCCCCCCATAAAATGACCAGCTGGCCTTCCAGCATCGGCACACAAGGCGCAGCGAAGCTTTTCAGCTCCACACTCTAGCGCTTTGTGTCCTAGCTGCCCACATCTAAAGCATAGAGCCCCCCTGTCGGTTGTTGACGGGCACAGCGGCCGAGTGTGGCCCAAACCCATGCACTTAAAACAGCGCAAGGGCCTACGTTCCAGAAGGTGGACTCGGGCCACACTCCAACCGACAAGGAGGCGTCCAGCCTCAACCAAGGTTCTGGCTGCATCAACTGGTACAGCCAAATGAATTGCACCCATACCGCAATTATTATTTCGGCGAATTTCGCCTGCCCTTATGAGGGTCGACTCACATCCCCCTATAGCCGCCGTAGCTGCGACTACCTCCTCCCTGGATACAGAGTCATCCAAGCCAACGATGCGAACATTTACTCTCTTAACGGGCCTATCAATTAAGGCAACGTCCGCCAACGCTGACTGGAGACTCTGTGCCAGTTTGTCGGCTTGCTCCGCCCCTTGGCTTCCAGGAATTTCTATAATTCTAGATCCCGTTTTGGTCTCTCGAAACAGGAAGTCTTCAATTCCTAGAGCCGTCAGGTTGACGGCTGACCTCGCCCTAAGGAGGGCGTCCTTGTAGCTCACTCCCCGAGCCAAAGCCTCAGGCTGGAGCGTAAAAACCACTGCAGCCGAGCGTGGACTCGGGGGGAGCTTCACCTTATTCATCGTCGGGCGGGAGGGAGCAACTTTCGCAGCCGCCGCCACCGCCAACTTCTTTTTCTTCCTTTTCCTGCGACGGATCACTTTCGTCCAAGTCGCTTCAATATCTGGAGCCGTAGCCGGAGTCGGGTCAGGTATCAATTCGCAGACCATGCCAGGGACAGACTCCTGTGATTGTGTTGCCGCTATAGTAGCAGCACGAGGTGCTGTCGTGGGCTTATTTTCAGCCGGCTTCTTCTTGGCCCTGGAAGTCTTCTTTGGGCCTCCTACAGGTCCAGTTTCCTCCGTCCTTCTATCCGCAGCCAAGGGCGGACGAACTACCCCTGCAGGGGGAAGACGGTCATCCAGTCGAGCCGTTATCATTTCCCCGAAAGACAACCGGAGAGCACGCTCCATGTCGTCCATTCGGACCGTCATTGCCTCTAGCAAAATTTGCGGAAGGACTTCCGGCTCTCGGTGAGGGCCCTCTGGCTGTGCCTGCGACACTGGCACTGGTGGAACAGTCTTCACCTGGCCACGGAGAGTGGCGAGTTCCACCCTTAACTCAGTTGTCTCTTCGCGGAGCTTTCGTACCTCGCGACGGAGGATGAGTGTTTCTTCCTCAACCGTGCGAGTTAGCGCCGTGGCTGTGACCTCATGTAGGATCCTAGCAGCCTCCTTTAGAGTTTTGATACAAGTACCCTTGAGGTTGCCAGATGTCCTGGCAACCTCAAGGATAGCTTTAACCCTGCTCGTAGCCAGAGCCCTCAGTCGCTCCGGGTCGAGGGTCTCTATATCCAGAGGTGGCTCCTCATCCTTCCCCGTTGTATCATTACCACCCTGAACCTGTCCGGCGGGATTGGGCTCACCTGACACATCCGCTCCTACAGGGGCACTCTTTGACCTCGTAGAATTGCCCCGGCCGCGTGCCTTACCCCTTCGGGCCGTTGGAATCTTGCAGGGAGAAGCTTCCACTCCATCCCCACAAACACTATCGACGAAGTGTGACCGCTTCCTACAGTCACTTGGCAAAGTCATACAGCTACCGGAGCTGCCAGACCAGTGCTGGATCGTAAATTGTTCCAAAGAAGGATCCCGCTCCAGGACCACAGAGGGTCTACCTGATAATCGGTTATCCCTAGCCAAAGTCGCAGGTTTAGCAGATTCAGTCGTCAGATTGCAAGCCTTTGTTGTCGTGGGTTTTTTCGAATCTAGCAAAACTTTGCCCCCCCCAGAAGACGCGGGGCAGCCCGAGCTAGGCTCGGGGAGGGATTCTCCAGCGGAGCTGGTACCCTCCTGGGGTAATTTCTTTTTAGATTTTGCCTTATTCATTCTTTTAATCTTTCATCCGTCAGTTTGCGGTACGCCTGCCGGGACCGGTATAAAAGCTACCGATCCCGCCAGCCGCTGTCCAGAACTGGGCCCTTGGGACTCAAATTGAGTACTCATCGGCCCCAGCCCGGTACTGAGTGCGCCGCGCACATGCCACACCCAGGAGCTTTTATCGGCCCTCCAGCCGGCGCCCCTCCATAGTCCCCTCTGATAAGCAGAGGGATACCTGGAGGAGCGCGTCAGAAATTAGCCGCCGACCAAATTGGTCAACGTTGCCCGGGGTGCACCACGAGGAGGTTTCTGACATCGCACCCCACCCCACCCCAACCTAACCTTTTTTTTTTTTTTTTTTTTTTTTTTTTTTTTTTTTTTTTAACGTGGAGAAACCCGTCATGGGTACACACCCGCCCGGGGGGACGAGTGGTTATGTGAGACTCCTACTCACTAAAACTCCACGGTGTACCATCGGCCGCCATAGCGGGACGCCGCGGGCAATGCGGTTGCAATCTGCCGCGTCGCCCCGGCAGCCGGCCCCAGTCGGGCCCCGGCGCTAAAGAGAGACAGTCTGGTACAACCCCAACTGTCTCCCAGACGGCTGAACCAGTGCAATGGGAAGACGGGCCCCCCGACCCGTCTCCCCTTGGTCCAGCAAGGGCAGAGGAAAGAGGTGGTTAAGCACCCCCACCTACTGCCCAACGTCTACGCATCCCCTACGGTGCTCGAGTCTGTAGGCGGTGCCTTCTTTTGGTCGGGAGGCCTACACTTGGCGCCACCCATATAATGATCCGCCGGCCTATTGGCGTCGGCACACAGGGCACAATGCAGCTTTTTAGCTGTACACTGCTGTGCCCTGTGTCCAGGTTCCCCGCACCGGAAACACAATGTCCCTCGGTCGACAACCGACGTACAAATAGGCCGGGTATGGCCAACGTCAAGGCACCGATAGCACCTAAGTGGTCCCCCCTTCAACAAGCGAACGCGAGCAGAGCTCCAGCCCACGAGGAAGCGACCAGATTCCATCAGTGCTTTAGCAGCGGCGACTGGGAGTGACAGGTGGATCGCTCCACTGCCCCTCCCGTAGGGGCGTATCTCGCCCGCCCTAATAAGCGATGGCTCACAGCCACCTTTCGCCGCCGCCAAAGCAACGACTTCTGCCACCGTAACCGTCTCGTCGAGCCCTATGACCCGGACGTTTGCTCTTTTCACCGGTATGGCCACAGTGGCCACATCCGCCAACGCCTCCTGGAGCTTTTGAGCCAACCCGTCAGCCTGCTCCCGACCACGGGCGCCAGGAATCTGTATGATTCTAGATCCCGTGGCCGCAAGGCGAAGCGACAGGTTCTCTATGCCGAGTTCGCCTACCGCAGCCCGGCTCACCCCCATAAGGGCCGCCTTGTAAGTAACTCCCCTCTCCACCGCCTCAGGCCGCAGTGTAACAATCACTGCAGCCGATTTCGGCGTAGAAGGGAGCCCCTTCTTGGGTTTACCCCCAGGCGCCTTCTTCCCATTTGAAGACGGAGCTTTTGCCGCAGCAACCGATTGTGCCGCAGCTGGTGCCTTTTTACCTCTGCGCTTATGACGGCGGGACACAGTGGTCCAGCCATCTTTCTCAGGTCCCGGAACAGGAATGGTACCTGGAGCCGAAGTCGGTACCGGAGGTGGGACCAACTCCATTTCCAGAGGCTCTGGAGACTTGAATCGCGTAGTCTTGGATCTTGCAACCTTCGGAGCTGCAGAGCCTGACACTTTCTTATTTGCCGCCAATGGTGGTCGGATCACTTTAACGGGGAGGAGACGGTCCTCCAAGCCCTCTATGCGGGCCGTAATAACCTCCCCCAAAGATAGTCGGAGCGACCGCTCCATCCCCACCAAGTGTTTCTCTAAAAAGTTAGCCATAGGTTTCGGCAAGACGTCAAGTTCCTGGCAGGAAGGCTCCGGCTGGGACTCCGGCTGCAGCTCTGGCTGCGCCCCTATCACTGGCGACAATGGTAGCGCCGTGGTTGATCTACGCAGTGCGTCAAGCTCTGCCCTGAGCTCCGTGACCTCCTGGCGCAGCCTCCGTGTCTCCTTGCGGAGAAGAAGCGTTTCGCTCGACACAGTACGAGTCAGGGCAGTAGATGTAACCTCCTGCAAGGTCCAGGCCGCCTCCTTCAGAGACTTGATGAAAGTACCCTTGAGGTTGCCAGATCTCTTGGCAACCTCAAGGATCGCGTCCACCTTCTCCTTAGCAAGCGCACTGAGCCTTGCAGGATCGAGCAACTCGATGTCATCGAGCACTTCCACGTTCGCCTCGTCACACGCCTCAACACTGCAGGACGGTGCGGCAGGGAGACCTGCCTCCCCAACAGCAGTCGCACGAGTAACCCCGGCCGATGACCCAGGGTCGTGCGCCTTTCCTCTTCGGGCTGTGTTGACTTTGAAGGGAGGAGTATCCACTCCGTTCCCACTAGTCACATCAACCAGACGCGGCCGCTTCCTGTTATCAAACGCCAAAGGCGTTGTGCTACCAGCGCTGTCAGCAATAGCCCAGTGCTTGACCGCAAAAGAGTCAAGCTCCGATTTCTTCTCCAGAACAACACGTGGAGAATCAGTTGTCCGTATTGGGGTTGCCAATGTCTTCGTTTGTTGGATATCATGTGTCCTTGTGCTCGCCATGGTCGTTGTTTGTGTTTTCGAACTGCGCAAAACTCTGCCCCCCCCAGAAAACGCGGGGCAGCCCGAGCTATGCTCGGGGAGGGATTCTCCAGCTCTTGATGAGCTGGTACCCTCCTGGGGTAGTTCTTTTTTTAATTTTGCACCTTCCATCTTAGCTACGGATCTACGTCAAGTTTGCGGTACGCCTGCCGGGACCGGTATAAAAGCTACCGATCCCGCCAGCCGCTGTCCGGAACTGGGCCCTTGGGGCTCAAAACTGAGCCCTCATCGGCCCCAGCCCGGTACTGGGTGCGCCGCGCACATGCCACACCCAGGAGCTTTTAACGGCCCTCCAGCCAACGCCCCCCCATGGTCCCCTCTGATAAGCAGAGGGATACCTGTAGGAGCGCGTCAGAAATTAGCCGCCGACCAAACTGGTCGACGTTGCCCGGGGTGCACCACGAGGAGGTTTCTGACATCGCACCCCACCCCAACCTAACCTAACCTAACCTAACCTAACCTAACCTAACCTTTTTTTTTTTTTTTTTTTTTTTTTTTACATGGGGAAATCCTACATTGGATACACCTCCCGCCGTCGGGGGACAGCGAGAGGGTTATGCCGGACTCCTACCGGCTAAAACCCCATGGCCGCATCGGCGCGTGTGTGAACAGGGTCTCGGGAAACGCGGCAAGCATGCACCGCGGCCCCATTCACGCGCTCGGGTCACCCGCAGATGGTAAAATAGCGGGGACCCTCATCTCTGGGAGATTAATAGCACTCTCCCACGCTTCTCAGATGAAGCGGCGGCAAAACCGTGCTTCGTCGTCACGGGCCTTCAATGTGCAGTAACGAACGCCCCCGCGTCCGTTACCTTAAGGCTTGTTAGGGAGGTAGTGCATGATGAGCACCCCTTCCCCTCCTCCTTCTTCCGCGTCCTCTCTCTCGACGCGCTGTCGGAGCTGCGGGATCTCTTTCCCTGGCTCTTTCTGTCTCTTCCTTTACAGAGAGAACAGCCTCGCAGAATGTCAAAACGGCGCTCCATGATCTCTCACTGCTAACCATTTCTCGGATGAGGGTCGGTAGAGAAAGATCATTACCAACTATCGCAGTGAGGTCACCACGTTGTTCCGCCCATGCAGGGCAGTGCTCCAAAGTATGTTCTGCCGTGTCCACGTCACACCCGTCACAATGGAAGCATCTAGGTGTAAGTTCTTTCCTTGCTATTTGGTGCAGATACTTACCAAAACAGCCGTGGCCACTAAGCATCTGCACCAGCCGGAATGTAAGTGCTCCATGTGTCCTTTGCACCCATTCCGTAAGTACTGGGCGAATTGCCTCGATAGTCTTGACGCCGACACTTGTTGAAGAGAGTCTCTCCTTCCACGTCATCAGCACTACTCGCTGGATGTGAGACTTTTGTGCTTCTTCCTCCCTGGGCGGAAAGATCTCGCCGCGAGCGATTTTCTCTGCACGCCACGTATACATGGCGGCATATGCATGCGCCACCAGTTCCCACGGTGGGGTTCTTGCCAACAGGCACGCTGCCTCATATGATATAGTGCGGTAGCCACGCACCACCCTAACAGCCATAACTTTTTGCAGATTCCGCAAAACTGCAGAATTACCAGCCGTCAGGGCTTCATGCCACACCGGCGCTCCGTACAATAACATTGACCGGATAACTCCCAAATACAGAGACCGGCAGCCATCACCAGCACCACCGAGGTTGGGAAGGAGACCTGCCAGTGCTGAGGCACTCCTTAAGACTTTTGGAGCCATTTGACGAAAATGCTCACAAAAGGTCCAGCGACTGTCCAAGATTAATCCTAAGTACTTCATAGTGGATCCAACTTCGATTTGAACTCCACCAATGATCAGATGTGTGCCACGCGGAGGTGCTCTACGTGAGCCGTGAAAGCATATGGCTTCCGTCTTATTAAGAGCGACCTCTAACCCTAGTAGCCTGATTCTCCCCACAACTTGTGCAACACTCGCAGTTGCCAAACGAATTGCATCTCTCAGGGTGTTTCCGCGAGCCGTAACGAGAGTGTCATCAGCATAGCATGTCACTGCTGCGCCAGGCAGGAGAGCACCTCGCAGCACCCAGTCATACCCGATGTTCTACAGGAGCGGACCGAGGACTGACCCCTGTGGAACACCGCACGACATCTACCTTTGGTGGGCGCTTCCATCCTGCCCGACGCATGTGACACGCCTATCCTCTAAGTAGGACTGGACGATCTTACACAGATAATGGGGTACCCCGTGATATCTCAACGCTTCCATTATGCATTCCCAGGGCAAGCTGTTAAAGGCGTTGGCTATATCCAAAGACACAGCCAACAGCACTCCGCCCTGGGAAACAACTTCGTCCGAGAGGGTCTTAACTCGTAAAATCGCGTCAACCGTCGACCGACCCTGTCGGAAACCAAACTGTACCTCTGATAGGTCGGGTCCAATGCGGGTCAGGTGTTTAACGAGACGCCGCGAGATGACACGCTCCAAAAGTTTTCCTGCCTCATCAAGGAGGACAATAGGCCGATAGGCAGACGGCGAGTCCGCAGGACGACCCTGTTTCCTTAGAAGGACGAGACGGCCTGTCTTCCACTGAGGGGGAAACTGACCTGACTGTAAACAAGCACTAAAAAGCCTCCTCAACCTGTCCCCTAAAAATTCCAGTGCAAGAACCCAGGCGCGACCTGGGATTCCATCGGGCCCCGGAGCAGTATTTTTAGCACGGAGCCGTTTCACGGCCTCGCCCAATTCCACCTCAGATACTGGAGGCACCTCATCGTAATTATCCTGTCCATTCGGTATGGATGGAGCCAAAAAAGGAGGCGTATGCTCTGACCTTTGCGGGAAGAGCACAGATAGAATGGCCTCTAAAAGTTGCGGCTGGAGACTCTGCGTGATTGGGGGAGCCCAAGGGCGCAAGAAGCTCAACACCATTCGATAAGGGCGTCCCCACGGATCACTGTCCAGAGTCTCCAGAAGGTCCTCCCTTGCTTGAGTTTTGGCTCTCCTAATCGAGATCTGCAGTGCTTTTTTGGCCTCTCTATATGCTTCGTGTAATTGTGCCTCAACCGTGACATCCCGTCCTCGACGCAACCTACGGTATCGGGTGTATCGGCGCCTTACAGCCACGCATACAGCCCGCAACCGTGCAATCTCAGTAGACCACCAATATACGCGACGTCTTGCTGGTTGATGTCGGACCCGTGGCATGGCAGCATCGGAAATGCGCGTCATCGTATCCCTGAACCAACGTGTTTCCTCGACAATGTCCACCGGTCCATCAGGAATTGGTGGCCAGGACGCAACTATAGAGGCTTCAGCCAGCAAATCACTATTAAGCCCCTTTACAGCCCATCTAGGTGATGATGACAAATCTGAATTGAAATTTCGGTTCAATACAGAGAGACTGATGTTAAACCTAATATATTGGTGGTCGGACAAAGACTCTGCCTCTTCCACAACTCTCCAATCTTGAGTTCGTTGAGCGACGACAGATGTACCAAAAGTGAGATCCACAATGGATCCACCCTGTTGTCGAACGCAGGTGTTTACAGACCCTCGATTCATTATGGAGAGGCCAGTTTCTACTGCCCATTCTTCTAAGGCCCTACCACGCATATCCGTGACGGGAGATCCCCACGCCGAAGACTTAGCATTGAAGTCCCCCGCCACCAATATGGGACAGGGCAAAGTCCGTGTAATGAAGGTTCCTACGCGGTCCAGGAACTCTTCAAACTCCACAAGAGTCCTGTTTGGAGAGAAGTAAACACTAATGAGAACTAGTTCTCCCCACCGTACCGCGACATATCCAGTATCCCTCTTGAGGATGGTCATAATTGGAGACCCCACAGTATTTACAGATACGATGGCTGCCGCACCTGTTGTATCCCCGACCCAGTTATCCCTTGAAGGGACAAAGTACGGTTCAGAGACAATCGCTACCTGTATCGACCATTCGGCCATGGTTTGAACAAGAAGATCCTGTGCCACGGCCGAGTGGTTGATATTTACCTGCAAAAACTTATGGGCCATACTGATCACTAGGTTTCCATATCTCCTCCTACCCTGGACATCATAGACGTACCAGGAGCAGCCTCAGCTGCAGATTCCTTGGGTGGCTGCGATCTTTTGACCGTTACCTTCCTCATATTCGTTGACGGAGCGCATGGCCTGCTCCCTAAACGATGATTAGCCGGACGTTTTGCGTCAGCACACACCGAGCAATGCGGAGTAGCCGAGCAGCTTAAGGCTTTATGGCCTGCCTCTCCACAGCGGAAGCACTGTCCACTGCGGTCCACTATTGAAGTGCACTTCTGCATAACGTGTCCAACCTCCAAGCAGCGGAAACATCTCGCAACTCTTGGCTCTAGCAGCCTAACTCGTACTGCAGCCCAGCCAATTAACAGCCTGCCCTCTTGAGCCACCTTCTTTGCTGCCTCCACTGGGCAGCGCAACCATGCGGTTCCAGTACCATGTGGAGCCCGGCGTATTTCTCCCACTTTAATCTGATTCACGGTACAGCCGCCCTTTGTCGCCACTATTGCCGCTATATCTTCCTTGGTCACAGAGTCATCCAGGCCCATAATACGAAGATCAGTACATTTACTAGGCCTGGACACTTCAACCATCCCTTCTCCAAAGACCTGGACAAAGGTCGCTGTCAGCTTTTCAGCAACCCGATCTGCTTTTTCAGCGCTCGTTACTCCGGGCACCTCAAGTTTACGAGCGCCGGTAGCAGTCTCTTTAATATTAAGGTACGGAATGTCCAAACTGGCAACATCCACCTTGTCTTTAGCCACTGTGATAACCTTTTTATAATCTATACCCCTATCCCCTGCACCCGGCTGAAGAGTCAACACAATTACCGAGGATCGTGGGATAGACAATTTGGCTGGAGTCAGTCTAGATTTTTGTGCCCTTCTCTGATCTAAACGTTTCTTGGCGCCCTTCTTCACTACCGTTGTCCACATTTCTTCCTGTACTATAGGTGCCGAAGGAGGTAAATGCATTATCGGTGGCGGCTCACTTGTTTTAGCTGTCGTAGCAGGCTTTTTCTTTATCTTCTTTGCCTGTTTAATTCCGGCTGGAGCATCAGCAGGCAATTTAGGCACTCTTGCTCCTGGCGCTGCATCATTAGCAGTCTTTTGCCGGTCTGCAGCTAATGGAGGGCGTAAACGTTCTTCGGGAAGAAGTCTATCCTCTATTCCCTCAAATCGAGCGTTCATAATGCTCCTAATTTGACTCATTTCCGAGCGCAACGTCTCCTCGAATATAGAACGAACTTCCGAGAGGACATCGGATTGAGTACTATCCTGAAGCCGCTTAGGCAGCGGTGGGAATTCCTCTCTTACTACTCTCTTTGGAAGAGAACTAGATTCTCTCACACCAGTTTCGGACACGCTAAGCAGAGACGCCGCAGATCTTTCAGCGCGTAGTCCTTCGAAATTCTTTTTCATCTCAGCGAGCTCTCTTCGGAGCTCAGCTATTTCCGCCTGTTGGCGTTCGAGATCTGCCCTCATGCGGGCGTTGTCGGCCTCTAGGCGGGAAGTCTCATCTGAGGCGGTTCGGTGCCGATATTCCTCCAATACCGCCGTAAGAGATTTTGCCGCATCCTTAAGGGAACGCTGATAGGTGCCCTTCAAGTTCCCTGAATTTTTTGCAACCTCGAGAATGACCCCGATGTCACATTTCACAATCTCTCTCAGATCGCGGGTCTCATCTTCTTTGGGATTTTTCGACCACGTGGATGCACGCAGCCGTCTTGCCTCGGAAGCCATTTCTTCCATGTCTTTTTCCGCCCTTAACCGAAGCTCCTCCCTTTCAGAACGGATGTACATCTCTTTCGCCGCAGCTCGGCCAATGTATTCCCCGGTGGTCGGGGGACGGCCCCTACCTCTTTTTGGTGCGTTTATGCAACCCTTCAACGAAACTTCGCCAGAGTCAGAAAGAGAGCCAAAGTCTGAAGCAGCACCGTCATCATCTAATTCAGAGCCCTTTCGCTTATTTTTCCTTTGGAAAAATTTACCCTGAGAAGGAGATTCTCTACCATCAACGCTATCCACCGTCTCCATTGTGTTTGTACTGCCGTCGCTGCTCATAGACAGACGGTCAATTGACTCGCATCTTTCTAAGAGCACAATCGGTATTGCATCGGTTGTCCTGTTGGATGCCAAAGTCGTCGTTACATCTTCACTTCGCAAAATTGTGCCCCCCCAGAAAACGCGGGGCAGTCCGGGCTAGGCCCGGAGAGGGATTCTCCTGCTCCGTTGGAGCCGGTACCCTCCTGGGGTAGTTTATTTTTTAATTTTGCACTATCCATTATTCCATCATTGATTTCAGCGGTCCGTGTGCATGCCAGAGTCGTCGTGGAATCTTCTTGCTCGGAGATCCATTTGCGTGCCAATGTCATCGTATTTAAGTTCAGTTCATGTACAAATCTGCCCCCCCCAGAAAACGTGGGGCAGCCCGGGTTAAGCCCGGGGAGGGATTCTCCAACTCCTGAGGAGCTGGTACCCTCCTGGGGTAGTACTATTATATTTGTACCGTCCATCCCTTTTAACTCCTCCTCCAGTTCGCAGTGCGCCTGCCAGGACCGATATGAAGACAACCAGTCCCGCCAGCCGCTCCCCGGAATTGGGCCCTTGGGACTCAACTTGAGCCCTCATCGGCCCCAACCCGGTACTCAGTGTGCTGCTCACACGCCACACCCAGGAGTGCTTATCGGCTCTCCAGCCTAGATCCGTAGTGTTCAGCGAGACAGGGTCACCTCGAGAAGGATGTGGCTCTTCACCACGCACTACGGTCTTGAGGTGGCAGGCTAAGGCTCTCTCCGAAAGGAAAGAGCTGTATTGCGCCTGTGGGTCCACCCCCTGCAGATCAGAGATACAAGTACCTCATCACGCCTGCTCGACCCCAACCTTTTTTTTTTTTTTTTTTTTATCGTGGGGAAATCCTACATGGATCCGCCTCCCGAGCCGGGCAGCTCGAGAGGGGTATGTCAGACTCTTACTGACTAAAACCCCACGGTGTTCTCCACACACCTATGTGGCCGGGGAGCAGGAAATGCTGAAGCAATAACTTCCACTCAACCCGGCAGGTGTTAGCCCCTCATGGGGGGCCTCTTCCTTCGGTCTGAGGGGTCGGATGATTGGACACCCTCTGACGAACCGTCGAAGGGCGCATCGAACACAGATGCGCCTCGCCTCGGGCCTGTACACTAACTGCAAGGGCGAAGGACGTGCCCGCGTCCAACGCCCGCAGGCCTTATTTACGGCGGCTGTAGGTCATCCCTGACCCGTCGCCGCCGTACGGTTCGTCGACCGCGGGAGGGGAGCTGTGATGCCTGCTCCCTCTCCCTCTCCGCCGCCTCCTTAGTGAGCATAACGTCCTCGCAGAATGAGGCGACGGAGTTCCATCCGGTCTCGCTCTCGACCATGGACTTCACAACAGTCGAGAGCGAGAGATCCAGGCCAATCCCCGCAACGAGCTCGCGGCGTGGCGTTTCCCAGGCGGGACATTCTTCGAAGGTGTGCTGCGCGGTGTCCCTCGCACAACCACAATGGTGGCACCCTGCTGTCGGTTCCCGGCCTATACGACACAGGTAGCTCCCGAAACAGCCGTGTCCCGAGAGCACCTGCGTTAGCCGGAATGTCAGGGTGCCGTGCCGCCTGGTTAGCCATTCGGCCAATACGGGCCGAACGGCATCCACTGTCGCCACGCCTGAGCTCGGTCGCTCAAGTCGTCGGCGCCACTCGTCCACCACTAGGACCTGGTGGAACTGTGACCTCAGCGCCTCGATTTCCCGAGGCGCGAGTCGTAAACCTTGCTCCAGCGCCTCCACACGTCGAAGATACAGAGACGCGTGGGCTCTCGCCTCCAGGTCCCAGGGTGGGGATCCGGCTAGAAGGGAGGCCGCCTCGAAAGAGATCGTGCGGTACCCACGGGTGGCCCTTATAGACATCGCCCGCTGCGGTCTTCGCAATTGGGCAATGTTCGTGGCCGTCAGGCCGTACGCCCATACGGGTGCCCCATACAAGGCCATAGACCGCACGATTCCTAGGTACAGCTTCCGGCAAGAGGAATTAGGCCCCCCCATGTTCGGCAGTAGTCGGGCTAACGCACCCGCTGTGCTCATGAGACGGGGAGCCAGTTGCCGGAAGTGCTCTTCGAAGGTCCATCGACTGTCGAGGACGAGGCCGAGATACTTCATGGACGACTCGACACCGATGGACACGCCTCCCACGACAATCTGGGATCCTTGAGGCGGCGCATTCCGAGGCCCATGGAAAAACAGAGCCTCGGATTTACGCAGCGCCACCTCCAGCCCCAGTCGCCGGATCCTTCCAACGACTTGAGCGACACACGCAGTCGCTAACATCATTGCGTCGCGGTGCGTCTTCCCCCGGGCTAACACCAGCGTGTCATCAGCGTAGCACACGACGCTAGCGCCTCGGAGGAGCGCACCGCGCAACACCCAGTCGTATCCGATGTTCCAGAGTAGGGGCCCTAACACTGACCCCTGGGGAACACCGGATACGACGTCTCGCCGACACATCCCTTCTTGGCCCGGGAAGGTTACGTACCTCTCACTGAGGTATGCCCCGACTATGCGGCGGAGGTAGGACGGCACTCCATGAAACCGGAGTGCCTCTCTAATTGTAGCCCAGGGCAAGGTGTTAAAAGCGTTGGCGATGTCAAGAGACACTGCCAGAACCACCTCGCCCCGAGCAATTGCTTCCTCCGCCTGTATCTTCACACGCATTATGGCGTCGATTGTGGAGCGCCCCTGGCGGAAGCCATACTGGTTATCCGCCAGATCCGGCCCTATTGTTGTTAAGTGCTGGACGAGGCGGACTGCGATTATCCGCTCGCAGAGCTTCGCCACCTCGTCCAACAGCACTATGGGCCGGTATGCGGATGGAGAGTCCGCAGGGCGCCCCGCTTTCCTGAGCAGGACCAGCTTGCCGGTTTTCCATAAACGTGGAAACCGGCCCTGCTGAAGACACGCCGTGAAGATTCCCAAAAGCCGGGGCTCGAGGGCCTCTTGAGCCAGGACCCATGCACGACCAGGTATGCCGTCAGGTCCTGGGGCGGTGTTTTTCGCTTGCATGCGTTTCACCGCCACCCTCAACTCTTCCCGGGTCACCTCGGGGACCTCGTTGTCGTCGCCAGAGTGGTCCGAGTTGGGCGCAGCCATAGGCGGAGCCATATGCGGAGGAGTGTGCTCCGCCCTTGAGGGGAACAGAGCGGCCACCACCTCTTGGAGGAGCTGTGGCTCAAGACTCTGGGTTACCGGGGGGGCCCACTGACGTAACTTGCCACGTACCATACGGTACGGGCGCCCCCACGGGTCCCGATTGAGCGTCTCCAGCAGCTCCTCTCTGGCTAGAGCCTTCGATTGTTCGATAGCCTTACGGAGGGCCAGTTTGGCCGCTCTGTACTCCTCGTAGAGCTCCTCCTCCGTAGAAGACGCAGACTGCACGCGGCCTCGCCTGCGTCGCTCCCTAGTGTACCGGCGTCGGACAGCCACACACGCTACGCGCAATTGCGCGATTTCTTCAGTCCACCAGTACACTTGACGCCTGGCGGGTATCGGCCCCTTAATTCGGGGCATTGCCGCGTCGCAGACCCGTGTCATTTCCACTCGCAGCTGCCCCGCCTCTTCGTCGACGTCTGCAGCCTGGTCGGATGGTTCGTCAGTCACCCAGGCCTGCAAGACGGATGCCTCCAGAAGTGCCTCACGATCGAGGCGCTTCAATGCCCAACGCGGACCCTGCTCTGCGGGGGTCCTCCGGACTGGTCCGTCCGAAGTTTGGGTGGAGATGTCGAACTGTATATATCGGTGGTCCGACAACGTCTCCACCCCCTCAAGGACTTTCCAGCCCCGAACACGGCGCGCTAATGCAGGGCTAGCGAACGTGAGGTCTACTATTGAACCGCCCTGCTGTCGCACGCACGTGTTAACAGACCCCCGATTGAGAAGAAGCAGGCCCGTTGCGATGGCCCACTCCTCCAGAGCTTCGCCCTTGGCGTCCGTGGACGGGGAACTCCAAGCCGTTGACTTTGCGTTGAAGTCCCCGAGAACTAGGATGGGGCGAGGATTACTGCGACCGACAATGCTGCCTAACTCCCCGAGGAGACCCTCGAAGTCGGCGAGACTTCTACTTGGGGGTGCATACACCCCCACTACCACCACGTCACCGAAATGTGCTGCTGCGTACCCCCGACCCCTCGAGATGTTAGAGAAGGGCAGGGCACCAGCAGCGGCCTGGGACACTAAGGCCACCGAGCCGTCCAGATCGCTCACCCAGTTATCGGCGGGTGGGACAAAGTACGGCTCAGCCATCACGGCGACGTGGATCAACCCCTGCGCCATACTCTGCAACATGAGGTCCTGAGCCCTGGCGCAGTGGTTGAGATTACCTTGGAGGAAATGGAAAGCCATTATAATTGATGACATTCCATTTCTGCCTCCTGGGGCATTGCCGGCGTCTGAGTGTCCACCGGCAACGTTACGGGCTGAGAGGGACCCTTGCCCCTCTTCCTGCCTCTTCTCTTGGCCCCCTTACTGGGTTGCGGCGCAGGCTTCCCGCAAGCCCTGCTGCCCACTCGATGATCGGCGGGCTTGTTAGTGGCTGCACATACCGCACAATGCGGAGCAGCTTCACACCCACCGGCTTTGTGCCCCGGTTGACTACAGCGGAAACACAATTCACTGCAGTCAACCTTACATGTGCACTTGACCCCTAGGTGCCCACCTTGGAGGCACCTGAAGCACCTTGTAGGCCGGGGTGGCAGGACTTTCAATTGCGCCGAAACCCACCCAATAAGGAGGCGGCGGCCATCGCCCAACCTTTTTGCCGCGTCCACCGGACAAGACACCACGGACGTCCACAGTCCCCTTAACCCGGGACGGACGCCGTTCGTTTTAATTTGGTCCGGTGAACACCCTGCAGTTTCAGCGACCGCAGCGACCACTTCTTCCGCCGTAACAGACTCATCCAGGCCCGTGATGCGCACGTCAGCACACCTCATGGGCCTGGAGACTTTGACGCCTTCGGCTGGGACGGCTTCTCTTATCTTGGCCGCCAATACATCCGCCTTTTCGCTACTTGCAGCGCCAGGTATCGTCAGGAGGTAGCCTCCAGTTGCTGCTTTTCGCCACCGGATACCGGAAATACCGATGTCAGCCATCCTTACATCAGCCTTGATTTTCTTGAGGACCTCCAAGTAGGAGAGTCCTCTTTTCTGCGCCTCCGGCTGCACTGTGACCGACACTGCAGTAGTTTTCGGTGACCGGAGTTTAGTAGGCTTCTCCCTCTTCGAGGTCGACTTTTTCTTCTTTCTCTTCGGCTTCTCAGGCCGGCCGTTCTTTCCAACCAGCACCCATTCCCCCTCCACAGGTTTAGATGCCGATGTTTCTTTTCTGCCCTCCTTGATGTTAGCGAAGGGCGGGGAACCGGCGGCGGGTCGAGAAATAATGGCAACCGAGCCATCTCGATCTCCCGCCCAGTTATCTCGGGGCGGCACGAAGTATGGCTCTGCTATCACGGCGACGTTGATTGACCACTGTGCCATGCTTTGGACTAGCAGGTCCTGCGCACTGGCACAGTGGTTCATATTCCCTTGGAGGATATGAATAGACATTATTAATTGGCTTCTTCCATCTCCTCCGTCTGGACCGTTGTCGGCGCTTTAGGAACTGCACACCTCATCGGCCTGGTCACCCGTATATCCTCCGCTGGAAAGGACGCCCTAATTTTTTCTGCAAGGGCGTCTGCTTGTGGGCCACTGGTGGCACCAGGAACCTCCAAAAGGGCAGCCCCTGTTGCTGCCCTTCTATAATTGACACCCTCAATGCCTAGAGTGCCAAGGTCGACTTGCTCCCATGTTTTCGTTAACACCTCCTTGTAGGTGATGCCCCTCTTCGCAGCCTTCAGGTTGCAGTGTTATAACCACCGCAGTGGATTTGGAGGTGCGAAGTTTGGGGGCTCTGTTCCTTTTTGGAGGTGCTACTTTAGCCGCCTTTTTCACCTTTTTCTTCGTGGCCTTACCCCCCTTGCCTACTAACACCCACTCCCCTTGAGTGGGTTTAGGAGTGGCCACCTTCTCACTGTAGGAAGCACGAGGGCGGACATAGTCATCGACTTGGGACCGGCTTTCCCTGCATTTTGACTGCCTTTCTTCTTAGCTGCTTGCCGGGATTCACGCTGCCGCGGAGGACCAGTTTCAGGTGCTACCACTTTTGCAGCCTGCGCAGCCTTTCTATCCGCCGCTAAAGGAGGACGGAGTTGTCTTTCAGGAGGAGCCTATCCTCCAAGGCCTCGAAGCGAGCACTCATTATGTTGAGTATTCGCTCCAACTTCTGATCAAAGTCAGAATTCTCACTCCGAGGCCTCCCTTGCAACGGTGGAAACTCCTCCCTCCTCCGTGGAGCTGGAGAAGGTGAAGGGTCGAGTCCTATCTCTATCGCTGTGACTGGGGAGACTTCAGCTCTTGGCGATGGATGGCGGACTTTATTCAGGTCCGCCCTCATTTCCTAGAGCTCCTTCCGGAGCTCTGCCAGCTCTTCCGATTGTTTGGCATTCGTCTCCTCCAGCCTTGCGTATGCTGCTTGTACCCTTGCCAACTCCTCGGTGGTGGTCCGACTGCGGTATTGTTCCACTGCATCCTTAATGGACACAGCCGCATCCTTGAGGGCCTTCTGGAAAGTGCCCTTTAGGTTCGCCGATTTTTTGGCGACCTTGAGGATCACCTCCACGTCGCCCAGCACCCTTTCACTTAATTGGGAGGAGAGCTCTTCCTCCGGAGCAGTGGCAATCTCTTTAGCGGACCTATTGTATCGTGCCCGCGATACCTCCTCTGCCAACTCTTCTTCGGCTGTAAGGCGAAGCAACTGCCTCTTTCTTCCGGATGTAATCCTCCTTCACTTTTGCTAGTCCGATATACTCCCCGGTAGTCGGGGGCCGCCCCCTACCCTTTTTGGGGGTATAATCTGACGTCTGGGTCTGGTCAGCTCCTTCGACCTTCCTTTTCCGCCAGAAGGCACCTGACAGAGCGTCCTCAGCGCCAGACAGAGGGTTCTCAGACGACCCTACCGTCACCATAGAGGCCTCGCTTGACTCGCTACACACTGACAACCTGTCTAGTGAAGGGTCCCTTACGATAGCCACAACGGGGTTGAATTCACCTTCGCGACCATCCACTTTTCTCTCCTCACACGTAACTCCACTAGTGGAGCCACCGTCCTCGTGCTTCTTAAAACTAGGTATATTTACAATATTTACAGAGGTTTTTTTAAAAGGTTTGCTCATTTTTGTTCCCACGATTGTGGGGGAAGTAACGGTCCACCCAGGCAGTGCCCCCTGTGCCTGGGTAAGCCTAGCGTAACCCGTCAAGAGAGTCGGCCGGTTCTCTGACGG
The DNA here is from genome assembly GCA_033032175.1 of Saturnia japonica. Classification (NCBI taxonomy): domain Eukaryota; kingdom Metazoa; phylum Arthropoda; class Insecta; order Lepidoptera; family Saturniidae; genus Saturnia; species Saturnia japonica. The sequence continues at coordinate 46,556 of JAVKPJ010000105.1, forward strand.
GGGTCGCACTCGTGACTGGTCTCCCACCAGCCACGCATCCCCTCGCGGTGCGCCGCCGCTTGGGATTAGGGTAATTTTTTATAGAGGTTTTCTTCCTCGCGGTCCGGGCGGTGAAGCCAAGACCCTCGGTCCCATACGAAGCCGCGAGACGTGACCACAACACTCCGATGGGATTACGAGATCGTCGGCGACAAGCCGAACAAGTTGTCCAACCTGCCCGCCCGACGGCCGTGTGAGTGCACGCCGAGCCCGCCAACACGCCACGTCTTCGAACCCTCTAAAGAGAAGATGAACGGTAAACGTCGCCCCCCCCGTCAGGTATTAGCCGTCGGCCGAGAAGCGGCCGCCGTTGCCCGGGATGCACCACGCGGAGGTTCCTGACTCGCACCCCAACCTAACCTAACCTAACCTTTTTTTTTTTTTTTTTTTTTTTTAACGTGGAGAAACCCATCATGGGTACACACCCGCCCGGGGGGACGAGTGGTTATGTGAGACTCCTACTCACTAAAACTCCACGGTGTACCATCCGCCGCCATAGTGGGGCGACGCGGGCACTGCGCTGGCATTCTGCCGCGCCGCCCCGGCGGCCGGCCCGGCTGGACTGGGCCCCGGCCTAAATAGGAGACGGCTCAGTACACCCTAGCCGTCTCCTCCGTCCGCCGAGCCTGTGCAATGAGAAGACGGGCCCCCCGACCCGTCTCCTCTGGCTCGGCTAGGGTGGCGGGAGTTGGCGAATGAACCGCCTCCTCCTGCCACCCGTTCTTCTTTGTCGGAGAAGGCCGCTCAGGGGATCCCCTTCACGAACCCTCTCCGCGGCCTCCTTCTGCGATATGACGTCCTCACCACACTCGGCAGCGAGAGGTCCTCTCCAACGACTGCGGCCAGAGTGCGGCGCTGCTCCTCCCACGCAGCACACTCACCAAGAGTGTGCTGCGCCATATCCTCTGCAGCCCCGCACTCATGGCACACAGGCGAGGGCTCCCTCCTGGCTATCTTGTGCAGGTACCATCCGAAGCATCCATGTCCGGACAGTACCTGCACAAGCCTAAATGACAGGGAGCCCTGCTCCCTGGAACACCACATCCGGAGGACCGGACGGACGGCGTCAATGGAGTAGCGCCCATATCGCGCGTCCGCCAGGTCCTCCTCCCACCTCCTAAGCACATCCTCGCGGACATCCCTCCGCACGGCTTCAACTTCTTCGGGAGCCGGAGGCTCTCCTGACGCCCTCCTCGCCGCCATGAATCTATACACAGCGGCGAGCACCTCCGCCTCCAGCTCCCACGGTGGGGAGCCGGCGAGCACACAGGCCGCCCCCGAGGACTCCGATCGGTATCCACGAACTACTCTCAGCGCCATGACACGCTGCGCAGCACGCAGCACGCGTCTGTTCGTCCAAAGTGGAGCGCCCTCTCCGGAAACCGAACTGCCAGTCCGATAGGACCGGCCCCACCTCCTCCATGTGCCGGATGACACGGGAGGCTATTATTCTCTCCAGCATTTTCGCCGTGTCATCCAGCAGCACCAGGGGCCGGTATGAGGACGGGCAGTCCGGAGGGCGACCCTCCTTCGGCAACAGGCAGAGTCGCCCCACCTTCCAGAGCTTCGGGATCCGTCCGACCAGCAAACAGCGGTCGAACAGCTCCCGAAGCTCTCCCCCCATGTGTCCCAGCGCCACTCCTAGTAACTGACCCGGTACCCCGTCCGAGCCAGGTGCCCTCCGCTTCTTGCGAAGGCGCTGCACCGCCCGCCCCATCTCGTCATCAGTAACGATCTGGGGCGGTGCTAGCTCCTCCGCAACAAAGCCCCCATTGGACATGGGAGGTGGGAGGAGCACCGGAGGGTCAGGCAGCAATGTGGCCACGATCCTCCCTAGGACCTCTGGATCAATTGTTTCCGTTAAAGGGGGCGCCTGCCCCCGGAACTTTCTCCTAACCATACGGTAAGGGTGCCCCCACGGATCCCGATCCAGGGTTCTAAGGAGCTCCTCCCATTTCTCGTCCTTGGCCCGGCCTATGGCTGCCTGCAGGGAATTACGGCATTCCCTGTAGGCAGCAAGCAACCGGGCCTCCTCGCCGTTCTGCTGAACTCGCCGCCGGCGGCAACGTTGCAGCTGCCGCCGCGCCGCGGAGCAGGCCGCCCGGAGATCGGCAATCTCCGGGGACCACCAATACACCGCCCGTCTGTTTTGCGGGCGGTTATTGCCCCGCGGCATCGACGCATCGTAGACCGCCGTAAGGGCCCTACGGAAACGGTCCGCGATCGCGTCGATATCTTCACTCGCCGGAGCCGGCGCTCGCCAACTCTGCACAATGGCCGCCTCCTCCGCCACCTCTCGGTCGAGGCGGCCAAGAACCCAATTGGGGAACGCCGACCCCCCACGACTACGACGCACCAGCTCCCCCAGGGAGGTGGAGACCTCAAACTGAATGTAGCGGTGATCAGAAAAGGTCTCCACCTCCTCCAGAACCCTCCAGTTCTCCACACGGCGCGCGACAGACGGCGTGGCAAATGAGACGTCCACCACGGACCCTCCGTTCTGCCGCACGCACGTGTGGACAGATCCTCTGTTGAGGAGGGACAGCCCCATCTGGACTGTCCACTCCTCTACTGCCTCTCCCCGGGGGTCCGTGGCAGCCGCTCCCCATGCCTGCGACTTGGCGTTAAGGTCGCCAAGCAGGACAATAGGGAGCGGTGCTAGCCGCCTAACCGCCGCCCCCAGGGAGTCGAGAAACACCTCGAACTCCCTTAGGGGCCGGTTTGGGGAGAAATAGACTCCGACAAAACCGAATCCTCCCCAGGCGGCCGCCACAAACCCCGACCCCCTCTCCTTAATTGAAAGGGGAGACCCCGTACTGTGTATTGCCACGGAGCCGTCCAGATCACCTGCCCAGTAAG